>VWZL01002137.1:470496-540039 GCA_013396915.1 Stercorarius parasiticus | reverse complement strand
CTGTGCAACCTGCTCTAGGTGACCCTGCTCTGGCAGGAGGGTTGGACTAGATGATCTCCAGAGGTCCCTTCCAACCCTGTGATTCTGTGATTCTGTGATTCTGTAAGTGTGATTTCAAGCTGTGTCTATGTAACATTGTTTCTTTGCAGTCCATCTGCAGATAATTTCATACGTACACGGCATAAAAGCAAGAGTGAGCATCCAGTTTAAATTTATCATTTTGACTACCTCTGTACTCAGCAGAAAGAGGGAGAACTCCTGGTGAGTGATTCATCTTGGGATAAAGTAAGTGTCAAAAATACACTGGAGATCTTTTGCTCTCTGAGACCTCTCTCTCTCCAGTAACCACTGAGGCAGCCAAGTCAATTAGCTTAAACCAGGCACTTAAGCTTTAGATGGCTAAATAAGGTGAGTGAAAGTAATTAGCAACAATATTCTGTTTCAGAAATTCTCATTGCTACTGAAGAAAAAAAAAACAACTACTGCAAAAGATGACCTCATGAAATATTATCCTGCTGGCTGCGTTGTCCAGTGTAACTGAAAAAAAATGCTTGTAAAAACAAAACAGGCACAGTTGTGGGCTATCTACTCAATAAGATACACACACATCACAACTAATTACCTGTGGTGAATCTGCTAGAAATGCCAAGGGTTGAATCACTGCAGTATGAGCAAATCAAGTGGTAGGAATTGTCTGGTTTTGCAGAGATTAAAAAGTAATATAAAACACGTTGAAAAAGATGTGCTTCAATCAGACATCTGCAGCACAGACTCAGAAATGTGCAATTTCTCTCAGTTTACACAATCACCAGTGTTTTATACAACACATAATCCATGGATTTGATTGTTCAATAAATTACTGAGGTTAAGAGTTCAGCAGATTTCAGAAATAAGCGCACGTCAATTGTTACGGTCCCTATTTTGAGCTGGTTTGTTTGGGCATGTGTAGCCTCAAGCAAGATATGCACAACTTACAAGTACTAAGCGAGTGCTTATTGATTTACACAAAAATTAGCTTGGTTTTAATGACCTCTTAGGTTAAGGATCAATACACTCGCTGCTCCAGATATGGCACCCAGGGTCTTTGCTGCCCAGCCAGGCATCAGTCATGAGGAGGAGGCCAGGCTGGTCCCACAGCTCCCCGCAACGTATCTACAGGGCTGTTGGGCTGCCACCTACCACCAGCTCCACTGACACTCACGACACTGGTGACTCAACCCAGTAGCTCCTGACTAGTCCCTGGGCTGACAAGCCTCCCTCTCTTTTTTACTTTAGGGTTATACACCTTTCCATGCTGGTGTTTTCCCTCTTGAATCCTTGAGCTGCTAACGATCTTCTCTCACTGGTTCTAGCTCTACCTCTGATTTTTATTTTTCTTGTCTCTGTACGGCCTCACAGCTCATTTTTGGCAGTCTGAGCAGAGGTTGTGCAGCTGTGGTGTCAGAGCTGGCCCGTGGCTCCTTGGTGCACAGACTGTGAAAGCCCTGGTGATGGGGGAAGCTTGCAGCAGGGTACAGAAAGAAAGATACAGGGTCTACTAAACAATATATACATTATTAAGGTAATGGGAGAGTGTGAATTTGGAAAGGGCACAAGATGCCATTCTTCAGGGCATGCACCAGCTAAACAGAAAAGTTAGGAAGAAACTGTCCTTATATATCAGTTCCTCCATGACTGCTTACCTCGTGGATTCTGTGGAAATTTCCTTTGCAGCCCATGCTACCAATCATAGTCAGAAACAGATTGCATTAAGTAGATGCTTGGGCTGCTCCTGTATTTGCAATTCCTGCACATTGTATACACGCATGTGTGTAAAAAGACCTACAGCCAACCTCTGTTTGGCGTTGCCCTGATGTTAGTGAGTAGGCAGGTGTAGAAAGTTATTGTAAAAGATGTGTCAATGGCTACTGATGTTTTTCACCAAATAGTTCAACATTTCATTTATCAACATTCCGGATGGAAAATAACCCACTTTTACTTCATTTGCAGAAGGATATCTATCTGTTCACATTTTTATATCACATGTTTATATAACTGATGTCCCTGGTGATGGTTGCTATGAAAGAATATTTGTGCTTTAATCCAATGTCCCACTTATGGGGCTAGCGCATAGATTGCTTTAGATTTAGATTTTCTACTTTAGTAGCTTTAGATTTCTTTCAATACCAAGGCTCTTTGCCTAGTGACTGGTTTTCAGTCATCTTCGCAAGGGTAGGAGTTAATTTTTGTCTTTCTTATTTATTATAGTACTGCATCCAGCTCTGGGGCCCTCAGCACAAGAAGGACATGGACCTGTTGGAGCGGGTCCAGAGGAGGGCCACAAAGATGATCAGAGGGCTGGAGCACCTCTCCTATGAAAACAGGCTGAGAGAGTTGGGGTTGTTCAGCCTGGAGAAGAGAAGGTTCCAGGGAGACCTTATTGCGGCCTTTCAGTACCTAAAGGGGGCTTATAAGAAAGATGGGGACGGACTTTTCAGTTGCACTGGAACAACAGTTTGTGTGCTCACAATGTAAACTGGATTATGAACTCAACTAGTGTTCAAAAAGCACAAAGTTTTTTTCTTAAAGTCAAATCAGTTCCCTGATCTGCTTCACAGCATAGCACATCATCACATGGGGATAAAAGAAAATGCCTATTCTACCATCACTGTGGAGTTTATCATCATGTGAAACCATGGTGTAAGAAAACATGTGAGATATGGGATATTCTATAGAACTGAATTCTGGTAGTTGTAATCCTTAAGGACCTTACAATAAAATACCTTCTTCTGTAAGACGTTCAAGAGAACTGAGAAAGCAGTATTGTGACAAAATATCTTGTTTTTTCCTCAGAAATGATGTACTGTAAGTTTGCAAGATGGACACCATATGACCTATCAGCATTGTCCCCATTCCATGCGACATTTTGTGGCAAAGACGAGGACCCACTATTTGCATAGCAAATAATGTCCGCACAGCTGATCTCTGCTGACTGCCTTTGCAGACTGTTGCTAATGCAATTGCAGAAGAAGGATTCTCTGTTTGAGTTGGTAATGGTAGTGAATGATTCCTCCTACACTAATAAAAGTAGATTCAAAATAATATAGATCGAAATCAAATAATATAGATAGATAAACATCTCAAAGATGGTAAACATTCAACATGTTGTCTGAAAACTGGCAACTAAGTAGCTGAAAGAGACCCAGATAAATGAGTGTGGCTCACCGGAGGCAAGACAGCAGAAATCATCTGTCACTTTTGATAGCCACTACTTAGCTAATCAGTGTCCAGGCTATGCTCAGCACATGTACTGTCTTCTTCTGGCAGCGAGGAAGAAAAGAAGGACCTAGGAAACAAGAATGGGGAAGAGGGTGAGGTTGTTGTGTGTGAAATGGAGCAGAGGGTTGTGGGCATGCTAGGGGAAAGAAAAGATGGTGATCCATAAAAGCCAAACTGTATGTGTTCTCCTAATCACAGAATAAGTGCTGTACTTCTAATGCCGTAGAGAGTTCGGGAATTACGCCAGGACCCAAATGCTTCAGGGAGATATTCTTTATTCAGTGACGTGTTCTTAAAGCCTGGGTTGGTCACTCTCCATTCCCAGCTGGAACAAAGCTACTCAGACATCCAGCTCTACACCACAGCAGGCACTGCTAGCTTCATAGCTACCCAGAGCTGGAATTAATAGTTTTGAAACATCTGTGTGGGGTAATGGGGACAGAGAAGAATGGATAACGCAGCTTGGTTTTTTTCCCCTTCTTTTTTTAGTTTATTTAAATTCTCAAGTGGATCTAATATTCCAGAAATAGTGTTATTAATGCCTGTAACAAATATAAGACATGCTATCTTGTCAGGTTTGCTCTCCTGAACTTTTGGTCTATTTATCTTATAATTACAATGTGTAAGCCAAAAACTGAGATGAGAAACTGGGCAACCATGTCACACTTCAATGAATCTTTCATGAATCTCGTATGTAAAAAAAGAAAATTGCTTACTTATGTTTCGAAACTTTCAGGAATTATTAAAATGCAAAGAAATGGGAAAATGTGAATTATTCGCAATTAATTTATTCTTTGTTTTTCTTTGTCTTGACAACAAAATTAGGTAACAGATATCCACTGTAACACTTTGAGGTTCTCGCTGCAATCTGTGATGAATGTTTCACTTTGAAGTAACTGTTTTTATTAGTATGGCAAAAGAGATAAAAATAATGGATTGGCAAGAGCTTAATTTTATAAAATTTGCTTCAAATTCAGTATTTATTTTGACAATATTCTCTAAGCATATTTAAATGCCTTTTTCCTTAAAATAATGTATTGTTCAAAGGTTAGAACTTCAATTTTTTTGAGGGGGGGGGGGATGTTGATGAAGCAAGCCTCACAATTCAACTCATTATTTCAAATAATACCAGCCCAGAATAGATGCTGTGCTTCTTAAGCTTCTACCACTGTAAATGTGTGCAATAAGAAATAGAGTCATAGAATCATAGCATCTTCATGGTTGGAAAGGACCTTTGAGATCATCGAGTCCAACCATACACACACACAAAAAACCCCTACAATCTCTGACACTAGAGCAAGCCCTGAAGTGCCAAATCTACACGTTTCTTAAATACCTCTAGGGATGGTGACTCAACCACCTCCCTGGGCAGGCTCTTCCAGGGCCTGACCACTCTTTCAGGAAAGTAATTCTTCCTAATATCTAATCTAAACCTCCCCTGCCGCAACTTCAGACCATTTCCTCTGGTCCTGTCATTATTCACCTGGGAGAAGGGGCCAACACCCACCTCTCTGCAACCTGCTTTCAGGTAGTTGTAGAGGGCAATGAGGTCTCCCCTCAGCCCCCTCTTCTCCAAACTAAACATGCCCAGTTCCCTCAGCCTCTCCTTATATGGCTTGGTCAATAATAGCAATGCTTTGCCTCCCAGGGTGAGGATGGAGGTGTTTTTACAATATTAGTCACAGAACTTATTGCATATCAAACTATTATTGGTGCATTTTGAGATGATGATGCCATGACATCTTTCAGACATGCTGGTCTGTGCGTTTATAATTAATTGCTTCTCCAGGAGCATGGCTCCTACACTCTGCTGCAATACTAACAATGATAAGAAGGAAGAAAGATAACTTGCTGCCTTTAAACAAATGTTGTCAGCTAAAAATGTATCCACCATACATAAAGCCTACTCCTTTTTTTTTTTTTTTTTGAAAAAGACGGTTTCAGATAGTGGAAGAAATCTGAGTAACTCAGATTTCTCTAGTCAGGCTTGTTTAGCAGGCACAGCTGGACTCCAGACACTGACTCATTCTCCAATTACCACTACCCAGCTTTTCTTCCAACAGTCTCATTTCTGCCAATAAATCTTCCAGCTTCCCATAATGTACTGTCAGGCTGAGATCATGTCAATGTAGACATAAAAACTAAATCTATGTCCACGCCCGTAAGGAGGAAAACAAGGCAAGAAATTTGGAACACCCATAAAAGAAAAAAAAACCAACTGGGAAACATACAGACAACTTTAGAACTTCTTTGTACAGACCACAGTGGAAATATTCTGCATCTGTGTTTACTAGGCTGCCCTCTGTAAGTCTTTTGTATCTCTCTTGCAAGCAGGAGAGGAAAGCAATTTATACTTAAGAAAGGCTACTCTTAGGTAAAAGCAACAAGATGACAAAATTTGACTTTGTAAGATGTTACAGCCAAGTTGTAGGGAAAAAACCCCACATTTTGGTAAATATAAGAAAATAAACAGTGGTCTCTACCAGCCTAGTCTTGCTGTCATATGTTAATAAATAATTATTGATCTAAAGGACTGTTTGCAACATCTTGCTGCAAACTTCACATATGTAATATGTTCCATGTTCTTGTGACCACAGCATGTGAGCTTTACTAAGTTTTGGCACAATCAGATCTCCCTTTTACTTCAAATTTACTTCAGAAAATTTGGATTTGAGTTTGACTGAAAGATCCCAAGATTCACTCTTTCCTAAACCAGGTATCTTAGATTACAGATCCATACAGTGGATGAAATTCTATGGCCTGTTGTATGTAGGCAGTTTAAATATATTTTCTTCTGGCTCTGAAAGCTATTGAAAAACAAAGCAGAAAAAGTAAATCATAGAGTGCATTCTAGTTTTTCTAATTATGTGACCAGTCTCTTTCTGTAGACCACCACTAAGAGCACCTTACAGTGAACCCATCATCAGTAGACCACAATTTAAAATAGACAATTGTCACTGATGGGAAATGATCTGTCAATCACAAAAGCAATCTAGAAATTGTACTTGTGAATTTCCAGAGCAATCTCATTTTTTAAGGAGTTTTTACAGGTATCCAAGGATTCTAGCCAACTGACTTCTTAGTCCTACGCAGCATGGGAAAGATAAGACCCCAAAGTAAAAATGTGGCTGACAAACTGGCTAGTAGAGAGTCGCAACAGCAAAAACAAATCATTATAAAAATTTGGTTGGTTTTGCAAAGTCTCAGCCAGGCACTTTTTCCAGTGTTTTCAAAGTTCAAAAATGTCAGGGAGAATGAGTTTCTGACATTTTCTTTGGCTGCCACTGAAAACTCATCTATATTCAGGCTATTACACTTGAACTTTGAAGAGTCTGTCATAGCAGTCTTAAAAAATGTTAATGAGTCCAACTTTAGCTTACTGAGGGAGACAGGAACCTTATAAGTGAATGCAGGTATTTTTATACCAGGCTCTGAGGAAAAAGCTCAATAAAAATCGTAGAAGTAAAACACGATGAAGAAGGATAAATGAAATGGGAAGTTATGCTAGTCTTTTACCTCTGAAGCCAATAACCTGTAAGAGCAAATGTATTGGTAATTATCTAAAATGTCATTACCTCCCCCCTGTTCTTTTTATACATCACATCACGTCACTGAATTTTCAGAAAAGCCCTGTGTCCCATGTGTTCCTTTGAGTTTCAGTACTGTCAGGAGTCTGCACCAGGAAGGTGCCGCTGGTGCCTACTTGGCCTATGCCTACGTTTGGAGGGGCAGAAGGCTGGGAGGTGGGAGCTCTGCTCCTCTTCCCCGGACACTCTGAACTCCTTGGATGGCAAAGCTGAGATGGAGCCAGAATGAAGAACAGGTCTCGACCGCATCAGCTGCAACTGCTGAACTAAGGGCCTGGAGATGCAGAATAAGCAGGTCAGTAAGTCTGATGCTGGTGAAAAGAGGTGTGGGAAGAAATAGGGCTCCCTGTGGGGCTGTGAGCGAGGGAAAGAAGTGAAATACGGTGGCATTATCCAGGACACCAGGCTGGTTGGGGATGGAGTTACTGCTATTACTCCAACTACTGAATTACGGCTACCTACCAGTGAGAGATGTCCCCATATTTGGAGCTGGGGGAGCTGCGGAGGCAGTAACAGAAGCGCTGCCTATGCAGGAGACAGTGCCAGGGAAGGACATACTGATGGCTTGGGAAAAATGAGCATCACGAGTTCCTGGGGCCCAGAAACTGTCAGAGTGGACTGAGATGTTGTAAGTGAACTGGGATGGCAGGTGAGGAGACTGAGGAGGTAGGGGATAGCAGCCTAGCCAGCATACTTCCGAGGACACCTGGGGCTGTCCCTCCCTTTTTGAGACTCTCCTCCTACAGCTGTGGCTTTCTCAGTGCCCTGTGTAGAATTTGCAGGCTGCCATGGGCATACAAAGCAAAACCAAGATGCTCCCAGGCCTGTAAATAAATTAACGCCCTTGGCTCTGTTCCCTGAGAGTGTCACCTGCTCCCTCCTGCAAGGCAATGAGATCGGTCAGCGTTGGATGAGGAGGTGTAACACAGAGGCTGTGCTGCCCCCTCACCACTTGCCACCAAAAGGCTACTGGCAGCTCTCTCACTGCCGTAAACTGTTTTTTTTGTAGGAAATTCTCTGTTCACCCTTGCAAGAGGTCTCTGAGAGATGATACAGTGGACTTTGTCACCCTAAGCGTGAATTACCATCACAAAAGAGCACACTTCCAATTATCTGATTTTCTCATTGTCCTTCTCATTCCATTTAATCTTCAACTAATTGGACTTTTAATCAAAACTAAATGTAGTTTTTCTTTTATTGCTCTTCTGGTATATTTAGTTTCTTTCTACTGACAAATATATTATTGTTATGCAGTACCTATTTGTACACCATAGAGGGTTTTTTCCTATGTAGGTTTTTGTACTAGCCTCATCTCTCTACTGTGTGGAAAACTTCTAGGGATACGTGCAATATTATGAATTCATCCCACATGGTTGGTTCTTTCTCTCATACTCTTACCAGAGGGAGAACTGTATGTGAAGTTTAGTGCTTTGTTGCTGCGTGTTATTGCTTTATTTTAAAAAGCATTTCTATTTATTTAACAATTTGTATTTATGATAGAGAAAGGAAGGCAAAGAATTTCTTGCACTTGAAGTGAAAGCATGGAAAACTGGCTCCCCAAGCCCCTGTCATCTTTTACCTTGTTAGAAACATGCTTTATTCCCGAGGAAAATAATTGTTGACCTTAACCTTAGGTGATCCTTTGGCCATGGAAATTTGTTTGTCCTCAAGAGTAAGAGAAAGACTTTGCATTCAATAGAGAACCAGTATTGGGAACAACAACAAAAAAAAAAGACAGAAATTTTCTTAATCAATAAAATACCAAACAAATTTATTGGAATACAACAATTCAAACTAAAGCACACAAACTAAACCAGTCTGAGAGCTCTTTGTGCTATGTGACCCCACAGCTGTGGACTTTGTAGAAAAAAAATGTCCTGTGTTGACTTGAAACTTCCAGCCTTTAGAATTCTTGAAAGGATCTCTGAAATAGTAGGTGATTGTAAACTAGAGCAGCTCTAACACATGTGAATTTTCTGTTATTCTAAAACAAGACTTGGCTGGCTCTCTGAAATGCAAAATTCAGCATTTTTTTGCTGCGCAACTGACCATTTTGCTGCAGCTAAACTACGCTCATTTTGTTTTATTTCCCTGCTCTCTAGAATCTGCCTGTAGGTGCCCATTACTCGGTGCTCTTGCCTTGCAGGGTGAAGATGGACAAGTGTGGACTCTCTGTACTATGCAATCGAGAGAGGGAGGAATAGGGAGAGTATTCAGGCTGCCAGAGAACAGCAAGAAGAATAAGGAGAAACGTCAACAGTGATTTTTAGCTGTGATGACTGCTATTGTAACCATTGTACCTGCTTAACCAATATTTGCTTTGCTCTACTTTCAGTCTACTTTTGCCTAAAGTCTGGTCTAGAAGAACTTCTGGTGTTGAAAGAACTAGCATGGAGTATCAAGTTATTGCAGAGATCATCATATTCATCGTAAATTGGTGAGGCACTCAATACCTCCACATGTACTCAACACTCAATATATAATTACATATCTGCCATCATTTGTACCCATATTTATCTGCATACAGTTCATTGAGAAGGCAAAACTGCAGGCACTGAAGTCTGTAATACCATGCAGATACCCACGTAAGTAATGGGTCTATAAAAACTAAATATGTATACAGAGAACACAGTCACTTTTGAAAGCATTTGGGATGCTATATGCTAGGAAAAAAAAAAATGCCGCTGCTTTTTTTTGCAATGCATCAATGCCACCTAAATATGACAGTAAGGTATACCAGCTGGATTCATTTGGATTCATTGTGATCCACCCTTGCCATTTAACTGTTACCAGATTTGTTATAAAAATGTTAGGTCTTCAATATATCTAATAAGCTTGTGGTTTCGAAAGCAATATGTTGTTAATAGCTGTGCAACTGATAAACTTGGTTTCCTAATTGGAAGTATAAACACAGTCATCTCTTCTACTTAGCGTGGCTATATTGTAGGCAATTTTAATGGTGATTTAAAATTTATTAGTCTCAGCTTCTGAAATTTGTTATGCAAAGGTACCATGTAGTTTTCAAAGCTATTAATGTGTGTACCAGATTTCTACGTATTCACGTAGGTGATCTGAAGAAAGATTGCCAAGATACCAGTGCCAATATTATTCTAGCTCTGTAGTATGAAAATAAATCAACGATTTTATCAGCAAGCCCTGAATTTTAAGGAGCATTACAGTAGGAACTGATGTCCAGAGTGCTGGAGGATGGGACTGGGGTTTTACATTCTGAGGCTACATTCTGCTTCCAGTGAAACTAATGCAGTTTTAGACAAGACTTAATGGGGAGAGGGGCCTTTATTGGAACATTTCACCATTATTTTTTAATAAACTAGTCGGTGTTGCTTCTTTAGCTCAACTTCCACAAAGCCTCAGCCAAAGGAAATGGTAGAACATGACAAAAGTGATATAAAGAAAAAATACTAAGAACTAAGACAAAGTAATGTATTTAGTTTCTAGTAGGAAGGTGGCTCAAGAATGAGCTAGTATGTTAATCATCTTCATTTCATATGTCTTGCTCAGGCAACTTCCTATTAATTTGGGATTATGCTTGCGTAAGGAATGTAGGGGTTATGTCTAACTCCTTGTGATGGTATCAAGTCATAACAGGGAACAGGACCTAGTATTACGTACAAGGGAGATTCTTTTCCCCTAACTTGCAAAAATACTTAAGTTTGCACTGCTGTGCATCACTTACTTACATTTGAAAAAGACCACAAAACCCAAACCCAGAAAACAAAAAAAAATCCAACCCAACCCAAACTTGATATAAACAAATGGAAAATACATCAGCTACCCAGGCACCTAAATTTAGGCAGGCTGGATGTCCTTTCGGAGGCCAGCGGGATACCTACCTCTTTCCAAGTATTCCATGGGAAACTATTCCTTTTAAAAGAAGAACTTAAAAGGTAGGAGCAGGTTTAGTGACTAGATGAGCCAGACCGGATCCCACCCTGGTGTTTATTTTGGGAGTTTTCACTTGCAACGGTGAAAGTGCTCTGGGTAAGTGTAACACGGAGATTTATTAGCAATTGGAAGGCGACTCACCACTTACGTTTAGGTTGGAATTTTGCAGGCTGTTTTACACAGCGAGTGGGTATTTGAAAACTCAGTGTGTGTTAGTACAGAACAGGACATTTTTTCATGATCAAGTCATAGGCTTAATACGGGAAATCCGCCTGGCCAAGTCTGTATTATTCAATAGCCCTAAATAAACACCCAAAAGGCTGAAGAAAATCCTTAAACTGCAGTGGGTTTCTTTTAGTAGAGATAGAATAGTATTTTGTAACTTTCAGACAATAAGAAAGTCTCCTTGTAAAAAATATTTTAAACCTCCTTTGCGTTATTCTGAATCCTGACAATTAATGTTTTATATCATTAAAATATAAAAAAATCCTAGATACATTGCTATGTCTAGTTTTTATGATGGAGAGTAATTCTTCTGGGGTTAAAGAAATTTTTCAATTGCCTACAGATTACTTGATAAGAAAGGATCCTATTCTCTACTGCTATACAGGTAGAAATTTGATTAATTTCAAGAGAGTATTAGAAATGCAGCAGATCTTAAATATTACATGTAACAAATTCTTTTTTTTTTTTTTGTAAATTAGTTTAGTGGTAATCATTTCCAAGAATAGAAAACATCAGTATGTATACAGATAGAAAGACTGAAAAACTTCTTTGCGTGTTTCAGAAGCTCACATTTTAAATATGGTAAAGATAGATATTAGATGAGGAAAAAGAAGAAGATGCTTGTGCAGCAGAATACATTAAGTCTACAAAATAATTCTACTTTCTTAGTCCTCATGCTTGATAGTTCAAACCTTCCCCTGTTTGTTTGGAGACGACGGAGCGGTGGCTGATCTCAAGCTATATTAAGTGATCGGCCAGGATGTTTGTGTTAACTGGCTGCTTGCTGCTGCTCCACGCACAAAAGAGGCCGCGTTCTGCTTTTCTTTCCCATGGTAGAAATTTGTGGGTAGATTTACATTAAGGAAAAGGAGCTGGAAGGAGAGAAGGGACATTTTGTGCTAATCCCTGCCATCCACAGAGATCCAAACATCCCAGACATGATGGATCAATGGGGCATCCTGAAAAAGAGACTAGATATTGGCATCACCATATCTACCCTCCTTTTAGCAGTGGTAATCATGCAAGTAGAGAAGAACTGGGTTCCGATGGATTAGCATCGGGCACTCTGCTAGTCAGTATAACAAAAGTGGGAGTAGAAACTGCAATGATATATATATTTAATGCAAATAAGAGATTTGTTTTTTTGTTAATTAGGTAGCAGAACAGGTTGGGGTATGATGGGTTGGACTGTGTTTGGATGGGATGATGGCGACAGTTTGACAGCTGACCATATGGATGTTGTTGTAAAACATTTGTGAGGTGGGTTGTTGCAACATCAACGATTCTGTTAAAAAAAAATACTTCAAAAATCAGACCCTACTGGTAATGTTACTGTGGAATTGATACTGTTGAAACTGTCTATAGGTTTCAGTAAATACGTCAGTAAGAAAGTTTGGGTTACGAGATTGAATTGTGATTTTGGGAGTTTTCCACTATGATGATATCTTTTCACTTCTTTGTCTGTTTTCTTTTCCCAAGAAAAGGATTTGTGTGAAAGGGCTGATAAACCCCTCGTAAGGTTTTGCAGTGTAAAATTTATTTGAGTCTTGTAATATAGATATTAATTTTGCTTCTTAATTTCTGCTGAAGTAATTGGACGACTTTTTTCAATGTTAGTGTTAATGTTTAATTGAAATTAAAAGAAAAGAAACAAGCTAGGTTTTCATGTAATTTTAGACAATTTTGGGATCATTACTTAGTATCAGTGAAACAAAAAAAATTTAAAAAAGCAGATGTAGACATAACTGCTGACCTGTAAAAAATCAGCAGGACAGGTTTCAGTAGAAGAAATGCTGATGGACAGCAAACTGCCTACCATGGTTTCTAAAAGTGTGGTACTGCTTACGTGCCAAACCCTAAACATTAATTGAAATGAAATGAAAAAAAAAAAAAAAAAGAAAAGCATTGCTGGTTTCTGCGGAGTGCTCCTCAACTTTGTCGCACGTCTCCCCCTCCGGTCCAGGCTGGGTACAGCACTCAAAGCAAATGTGCGAGCTCTTGTCTTACTCCTTGACCTGCCCTGGCCGGTGCCCTGCCAGTCTCAGTAAGATGTCTTGGATATTAACACACTGGTCAGACAAAGGCAAAAGCTCTGCCTTCTTGCAACTACTAGGTGGATTTTGGTGGATTCACTCCTACGCTGGAGCAACTTGTGTAGCGGCCGGGTGGAGAAGGGAAGAAACTGTGCAGGGATGAGCACTGGCTATTTGAAGAAAGTTGCTTTGGGTTGAAGTTGCTTTATATATATAAAGATATAAAGTTGCTTTGGGTTAAACATAAAAAATAATATAAAAAGATATAAAAAGATACCGACAGCATGTTTTTCCCTGGAAAACTACAGCGCAGCCCTGCAGAGTGAAACTTGATTTTCTATCCTGTTAAACTGTTCAAATGGTCCCTTAGCAGAGGTTTGGCCCAGACCAAAGAGCACATTTCACAGTTTGAGAATTAGCATGAGAGCAGGAGTATTCTCCCTAGGCAATTTGGAGGTGGCCACCTTGTTTCGAAGGGTAATTGTGGTGGGTTATCCCATGTCAGTTGAACTCAGCACCATGTTTAATCTGCGAGTACAAAGGCAGGCTGCAGTTTTAGGCTGGCTTGCAGTGGCAGTGTTTGTTAAAGCTGCAATCAGATTACTCAGCAATGCTTTAGGTGTTGCCCATGAACATGAGACCAACATGTGTCCTGGTCCATGATTGCGTCTTTGTTCTTAAGAACTTACCAGCCTAAGCTGCTGATTTTCCTCACTTCGTGGGCATAAACTGTATTTCAGTTCTGATTTTCCATCCCTTTACACTCTGAATTTGTTGCAAGATCATTAAACAGCTTTTCTGGTTGGGGAAAATTAGCAAATTAGAGGCATTCTAAGGCAGGGACACAAAACAGAACATAACCTCAGCTGCAGCAAAATGGTCAACCCAATGGCAAAAATGGCAAATCCTGCAGTTATCTTGGAAAAAATGCAATATTATACAACTGTAGAATGGTGCAGAGTTTATGGGATCACGGAATTAAAAGGAAGTTCCTCAGTGTTTGAACACTGTGCTGAACATTTCACGTTCAAACCAGTTTAACAGCATCGTGAAACTTAGTGAAATTGTGATATTGTGATCCTTGGTTTTGGGTACTGGAGTTGCAAATGATTCAGATGATGTTGCTGTTGCTAACGTGAGCAGGGGACAATAGCAGATGACTGATGGAAACAGCAGTTGTGCCAATCTTAAGGACGGACATTGGGTGCCCTGGGAGGACACCCTGGGCAGACCCTTGGCAGGCAGGGTCGTGGGTGCCTTTGCCACAGGGGCTTTATGCACCGGGGTGCGTGGCCAGGCCCTCTGCAATGGTGGCCACCTGATGTAGCCCAGTGCCACCAATGTACTTTACTGCGCTTCAGCGCCTGGGAGCCCCATTACTGCAGTATTTANAAAAAAAAGAGGGAGAGGATTTGTTTCATTTGGTGGCAAACATTTTTAAACATATTCAGTCATGAAAACGAGGAACTGACAGAAACTTAGTTACATTGTATCACGCGCTGCCAGGAAACCCGGACAAAAAGACCATTTTAATCATTTCAGGTGTCTGGGTACGGCGACCCTGCCACCACGGCGCCCACCGCAACCGCCATCTTGGCACCGAGCACCGTACCCAGGGCCTCCGCCCGCCAGCCAATAGCCGCGGGGGAGGCGTGGCCCCAGGTAGGCGGGGCGGGGCGGTGGGGCGGAAGTGGGCGGGGTTGGCCGTGCGCGGGAAGCCGGGGCGCGGCGGCAGGTGAGGGCCTGCGCCTTATGGCGGCGGGCGGGGGTCGTTGCCATGGGGACCGGGGGATTCGTCACTCCGGAAGGGNTGGATGCCCCATCCCTGGAAGTGTTCAAGGCCAGGCTGGATGGGGCTTTGAGTAACCTGGTCTAGTGGGAGGTGTCCCTGCCCACGGCAGGGGGGATGGATGATCTTCAAGGTCCCTTCCAACGCAAACCATTCTAGGATTATCTAGATTTTGAACACAGAAGATGCCTGTGGGCGGTCAGGCAGTGGAAGCGACCTCCACCCAGACCCCTGCAGCCACCCGCGAGCCTCCCAGAAATTCNCCCATTCCCCTCCTCCTTCCCCTCCGTGCTGCCTCCCTCGTGGCTGAGCGCCCCTCTCGCCCCCAGGCCCGCCGGCGGAGGAGATGGAGTTCTCCAGCGGCCGAGCGAGGCTGAAGCAGGGGCGGCTGGCGGGGGACCGGCGGGAGCTGTACCCTCACAGCCTGCAGTTCTACCTGGAGCCCCCCACGGAAAACATCTCGCTGGTGGAGTTTGAGAGCTTTGCCATCGACCGCCTGAAGCGTGAGTAGCGTCCCCGGCCGTCCCTGTGTCCCTTGTCCCGCCCTCCCCCCGCCGAAGCTTTTCATTCTTCCTGTCATGGCTGTATGTATTTTTGGCGGGCTTAGATACTCTCTTTGCCGGTTATTAATGTGAACTGGCTGCCTGCTCGTGATGAAATGAACCCCCTTTAAAGGAAAATCTGTTGCTTTTAAGTATTTCAGAGCGCTGTGACTGATTTCACAACAAGCGTTTGGTGTACAGCAACCAGGACTGTATAATTTTGATTTATTTTGGTGGTTTTTGTGAGCATGTTTTGCTTTCTAGGTGTTGTGACCTGTTCGATGTCATCTCAGTACAGCAATTCAGATAGTTGTAGCTGGGCGCAAGGGTTCCCCTGAACTCCAGAAAACCACTGAATCTAAGGTTTCCTTCATTTCAGTGGAAACCGGTGTTCAGGGACTGATCCATCAGTTAGG
This sequence comes from Stercorarius parasiticus, assembly GCA_013396915.1. NCBI lineage: Eukaryota > Metazoa > Chordata > Aves > Charadriiformes > Stercorariidae > Stercorarius > Stercorarius parasiticus. The sequence goes on along the minus strand of VWZL01002137.1, from coordinate 524,283 downwards.
TTTTTCCTTTTCCTTATTGGCTGTGTGGATCTCAGAGCTGGGTGAGCTGTTCAGGAGTTGTGGGCTACATACAGGGTAAGGTGGTCCACACTTCATCCTCCATGTTTCTTATCCCTTTGCTCCTCATACCAATAAAAGCAATTCTCATGGCCTTACCCCAGTTTGTGTATTTCCCAAGACATGACAGTGTTAGATTTCTTTTCATTATGTTGTCTTTAACATGGACTTTTTCTTCTTTTCTCTTTTTTTCTTCCCCCCTGCCCCAGTGCTCAAAATAGTTGAAAACCTTGGTGTCAGCTATGTAAGAAGTAGTGATTCATACAAAACTAAGCTGCAGAATGAGCTCCGGAAACTTAAGTTTCCCTACAAAGTAAGTAAAAATTAAAAAAGGGAATTCTCTTGCACTTTACACCATTTTCTTTACACCACTGAAGAACTCTGAATAAAAGTACAGGGGATGAAATACTGTCCGAAAACTTAAATTCTGTCATTTTGTTAGAGATGTTTTTTTTGAGAGGATAGGTTTCTTTCTTTAGGACAACACACTTCTTTAATAGTCTTGCATTTATTGTCTTAAAGATGAGTATTAATACACCACACAAATTAATTGTGGATTTTTAATCTGGGAGAGGTTATTTCTCTGAAATAATAATAATATGTTCTGTAGGCTTTAGCTGAGGATGATTACGAGGCAAGAAGAAAAGACCATATCTCTCATTTCATACTGCGCCTTGCTTACTGTCAGTCGTAAGTACTTACTGGATTATGCTGTGTTTTTATTAATTTTAAATGTATACAGATACTACATTGCTTTATTATAGACATTACAGATATTTTAGAGTTGCATGAGGATTTTTTGCTAGGAACGTGATTTCAACTGTGATGAAAAGGGATGCTTGGAATCAAAATTAATATACAGATTTTGTAATAATTAAAAAAAAAAAAAAAAAAGGATAAATGTTTGGGTTTTAAGCACATGTCGTGGTTTAACCCTAGCCAGCAACTAAGTCCCACACAGCCGCTTGCTTGCTCTCCCCTGGTGGGATGGGGAGAGAATCGGAAGAGTAAAAGTGAGAAAACTTGTGGGTTGAAATAAAGACAGTTTAATAGGTAAAGCAAAAGCCATGCGTGGAAGCAAAGGGAAACAAAGAATTAATTCCCTTCTTCCCATGAGCAGGCAGATGTTCAGCTATCTCCAGGAAAGCAGGGATTCATCATGTGTAATGGTTACTGGGGAAGACTTTTGCGGTAACTCCGAATGTCCCCCTGTCCTTCTTACCCCAGCTTTTTATTACTGAGCATGGCATCATGTGGTATAGAATATTGCTTTGGTCCCTTGGGGTCAGCTGTCCCGGCTGCGTCCCCTCCTGACTTCTTGTGCAGCCCCAGCCCTCGCTGGTTAGGGTAGTGCGAGAAGCAGAAAAGGCCTTGACTCTGTGTAAGCACTGCTCAGCAGTAACTAAAACATCCTTGTATTATCAACACTGTTTTCAGCACAAATCCAAAACGTAGCCCCATACTAGCTAGTATGAAGAATATTAACTCTATCCCAGCCAAAACAATAGAACATTGATTTGAGTCTCTTCCTTTTGACATATTCTTTGAGATTAAAGCACGCCAGTATTAAGTGTTTGTCAGGCATTCTCAGTGAGTGATACTTTAATTTAAATTAACTTCACTGCTGTGCTTAAACTGTTGATTACTGACTAAAGACCTGACTATGTAAATAGGCTTTATATTATTGTCTAAAGAGAGTGCCTGATTTCTGGCAAACTAAAAATACCATCTGAGTTTGAGGTTTCCTCTACTGACTCTGCGTTTTGTGTCCAAATTCAGTGCCGTGGATGGTTGCACTGCAATTTTTTTGTTGTGTGAAATCTCAGGCACAAAGTTGGTCTCATGAAATGCATTTCTTTTGCTTCAGCTGTAGTTTTTGGATGAAAGTATAGAGGGTGTCAGTGCTTTATGTCTGTTAGCAGCTTTGTTATACATCAGTGTGAACTCCTGACTCCTTGCCATTGTAGTCCTTTTTTAGAATTAAAACTAGCAAATATGAAGTGTGTACTCTTTTGAATTGTTAATTCAATTGCACTTTAATTTGCAATATAGTTTGTTTAAATTAGGTGAGTGTGGTAGAATACGTATTATGATACCATGATAGCTGACACGACTGAAGTACTGCTATGGATGGATACAGATTCCTAGGCAAAAACAGACCAGGAAGGTGAGTAGGAGGGATTGTACTCTAGCCCAAGATTTGGAGCTGTAATGGATGGGGCTTTTCCTTGGAATGGGTCATGAGACAGTTGAGAGTTTTGGGGCAAGTGTTAGAAAGCAGACCAAGATGGCTAACAACATGGTAGGAGCCTGCTAAAGACCATCTCATCAGAATAGGTAGTAGCAGAGGCCTCAAAGACTCCAGATGGAGGAAACCTCACCATTACAGGCCCTGGGTGACTTTAACCACCCTGAAATCTGGATTATTCGCATCCCATCATGTTGCCCTTTCAAAAGACATCTGGTCTGTGCTGAAGGCAGTTTGTTGATGTAGGTTTGTTGATGAGCCAGCTAGATCTGTGATGCCTGTACAATGACGAACAGGTTGTGGATATGAAGGTCACTAGCAGCCTTCACTGCAGTGACTCTGATAGTGTAGTTTAAAATCCTGAAAGAAGGGAGGAAGTTGAATAACAAAATTAGAACTGAAATTCCTACTACCTTTCTTTATTCTACATGTATTATTTGCAATTATGAATAACAAATGTAATACTGGTTTCTTTCTAGTGCTTATGTTTGCTGTGTTGTTTTTTTTTTTTATAAACTCCCTTAGTCATACTGGTCCTGCAGATTTTTGCAGGAAAATATCTTGCTTTACCTATATTGTAAGTTTCTACAAACCCCCTTCCACTCCCCCACAAAGGTAGTATCCCTAAGTAGCTTGGTACTAAAAGGCCTCTGAAAACTTAAATGTTTCTCATTATGCACCTAGTGGCATTTCAAATAGTCAGTTTGGTTTCTGTTATCCTCTCTTGTAAAACTTTACTTCAAGCATTCAGTTATTATTTAGATGGGACCATTGCTTTTCTGTGGGAGATGAGATGCTTTGAGGGTGTCAGTAGTGACAGACACATTTGAAGAAAGTTCTGCTGTTCTGGAAAGTAGAATTGTCTGGTGGTAAGAATCTGATCTGGAATTCAAGAGGCATCTGTTTTTGGTGAGTCTGAGACTTCAGGAAAAATGAGTTTGTATCAGATTCACACAAGGCAGTACAAGCCATGAAACAAAATCTGAAGGTTAGGTGTTTGGTTCAGGAGTGGAATTCCATAAAGCTTTGTCCGCTGTGCTGAGAAGGGAGGAAGGCATATGTGAGTGAAGCAGCATTTCACTCAGGGTGCTGACCGCAGTCAGTCAGAAATAATCAAGCAGGGACTTGGCTAAACATCTGCCTTTTGTCACTGATGTGATATCTTCCCCCCTCCAGCCCTGCATCTCCATAATGGTTCTGGAATCTCATGGAATTAACGACAGATGCAGATAACTGGACTGCTTTCTTTTCTCTGCAAGTTATCTTTTTAAAAGAAGATCCTTGCCTTTTGTGTGATAGCTTATTTGACGGCAGTGCTTGCTTAGGAAATAAATGGGAGAGACATTTCAAGCCCTGTGTTTCAGTGAAGTATTTTAAGAATTATGTTATAGGCAGGGCAGAGGTGGGCAGCTTGTTGAAGGTGAACCACTGTGCAGAAATAAATACAAGCTATTTTGGGCCACAGGATCAGCAGGAAAGAGCCTGGCTTTGTAGTCTAGGGGGAAGACCCCTTCTTAGGGAGGAGAGGCCTTGGATGGGGTTCCAGGATGCTCTTTTTAAACTCCCTGCAAATGTATGTTTGTGTTCCCACTTATATATGGGTACTGTGATGCAGTGGTTCAATAAAGTAGCTTGATAGTCAATTTCCACTTAAAGTAGCTTTTTTTTTCTTCCCTTTGAAAAGGTGGACTTAGTGATTATCCATAAAATGGAAATAGCATCTTAAGCACCGGGAGGTGACCCTGTACCCAGCATTCTGCCTTCTCTCTTGAAAAGCAGATATTTCAGGGATGAGATATTTCTATGCTCTAAAACTGGCATGTTCCCCCAAAGGTAAAATTTTGAGGCAAATAGAATGTGCTGTTCTCTTAAGTTTTTATCATACTAGGTCAGAAAAGTAAGTTTGACACAAATCATTAGGTTAATTGATGAAAGCTATTAAGGTAGGAGTGTATGAAAAAGTGTACTTAGACATAACTGCAAACTAGCTTGAATTCAGTTCCTTATGACCTGCCAGACAGTTGTGTTTACAGGGTTGTTTTCCTGCGACACTGCCTTTTAAAGTTTCTAGCTGGCCAACAGTGCCACCCAGGGGTATGAGATTACATCAGTCTCTTTTTTTCTACTTTACATCAATCCTCACTTATAAAATTGGATTGCTTTGTTTCGGTTTTTACCTCTTCTACCTTTTCTCTTCTATTCAGGAAACTTTCAAACATGCTTTTGTGTTTGGTATTTTTTTTTTTTTCTTTCTGTCTGTGTCACATAACAAAGACATAAATTCTTTATCAAGCTTAGCAGGGCCTTTTCTCTACTTCCTGCTTTTTTTTTTCTTCATGATAAATTAGACTTGTGTGCTGAGATTGCTGCCTCTTACATTGACTAGCGTTAACTTCTATGTGCTTTCTGTACCTGTGCTCCCCTTGCTGTCTACCGTTAGGAACTTAAACTCTAAGGAATCCTATGGTGTTGGTTGCCTAGTAAAATAGAGCTCTGGCCCATGCTCAGGCTATTTACAAGTTAACATTAAGTTGTTGGTAACTGAACTTTCATATTTAATTGTGTAATGTGAGCTACTAGTCTTAGGCTCCGGATTTAGGAGCACGTTCATGTCTTTCTAAAGTACTTCTGTGTTGATGCTTCACAACAAATATGCCAGTCTGTCCTACTGCTCCTTGGGGGGTGAAGAGGATTGATTTCCACCACCCCCGTCCCGAGTGCTGTTCCCGGATATGAAAGCACCTGTTCTTTCATTTTATTTTTCTAGTCAGGAATCTACAGATCTCATTTAAACTGTTGAGTATTGTGCACACAAAAAAGTTTTAAGAGGCAAAAAATGAGGAGACGTTCCTCATGTCTGCGCTTCAACTGCCTGTAACTGTCTCATCTTCAGCAGCAGCAGCAGCTTGGTTAGTTATCTAATGACAGTGACATTGCTTTTCAGTTAAACTTGTGGTTCTGATAGATATTATTACTAATATACATCTAGAAAGAGAGAGTACAATTTCTTTAAATGTTAATAATGAGTATAAGGTGTGATGTGAGTTTAGAAATGATGTAAAATTTTCTGAAAGCATAAGGAAAAAATGAACATAAATAATGCCCTAATGATGATGTTCCTAGGAAAGTCAGTTTTAAAATATATGCTGGACAGACAGAGTAATGTAAGCCTGCTCATCAGCTAGCTTGTCAACTGTAGGAAGGGTCTGGGTAGGCATGTGTATTGTATTAGAGGTGACAGTAATATTTTCTTGTTTTGGTAACTTAAGTGGATAGGTGGGATTATAGCCTTTGATTTACTCTCCTGAAGGAAAGGAGGAACAAGAGACTGGCTGGCTGGGCTCTAAAGTAACTATATATGCTTAATTTTTGTTTTTTTTCTTCCATTAGGAAAACATATGCAGTGTAAGGCTGATGAATTAGAAAAAGAGTAAAAGTGTCATGTTCTAGGACTTTGTTACTGTCCAGGATGATCACAGAAGAACTGCAGAAGATCAGTCATAGAAGCATTAACTTCCATTTTAAGTTGCATGGATTATTAATACGTCCCAAGTACTTATACTTTACAAAGCACCTTAACAGAACCTTTCCATCTGGAATTATAATTTGAATAATAATTACTTTTCTCCAGGCCATACTTCAAGCAGAGCTTTTGTCCACAAAACCACAAACAACTCTGTAATGCACTGGTTCCCTCTGGGAAAAGATCCTTAAATATTGTGAGGAGAACATGTAAGACTGCAGTATTTCTGTGCTTTCTGTATTGTCACGGCAGTAGCCCACAGTGTGGCTCTCGGGGGACAGTTTTAAAGAATGCCCTGTAACAGGTGAGATGCAGTATCATCTGCATTCTGTGCCTGTATGTGCAGGGTGGCTTTTGTTACTAGTATTCTGGTACCTACTCGCTATAGTTTGAGTAACATGCTGATGCCTGGGAATCTGAGTGCTGAGCTGTTAGCAATCCAGTATGCAAAGAGGAATATGAGTACTTGGAGACGGGCTTCAGTATTGTTTTTCCTTTATGCTGTCTACTGACTCACTACACTGTCCCTGTGTTCTTGTTTATTCTCCTACTTGCTCACCTGCAGTTGCTAAACCCCTTTTGCTCTTTTGTCAAGTGTTAGATGTTCTATTTGTGTTCCTCACCCAAGTTCATTGTCATATATTTTCCTTTTGCTTGCTTCCAGGGTATTATTTGTCTAGCATAGAGCACTGTTGTTGTAGCATCCAAGATATGTGTGTGTTCCTTCAGCTGGAGGATACCCCAAAAGTGAGAATTAAAAGAAGTAGGCTTCATAATGTATTTGCCTCATCAGATTACTTGTGATGTTAATTGTTCAACAAAGAAATATTGTGCCATGTTGAAGAAAAAAAACCCTGTCTCTACCAAAGGAGAATATTATCTGCAGTTGGTTATTATCTAAACCAAGTAAGAAATGATGAGTACCATTTAAGAGAGACTAATGACTTTCATACCTACAGAGCAATTATCTGTGTTGAGATTGACTGCCTCTGTTCTTCCAAAACATTTGCAGTCATGCTTCTTTGTGTATTGTCTCTTCAAAAGTCTTGGTTGAACCTTCCAAGCTCCTCAGTTTGTGGGTCCCATGCCAAAGTCAGCAATACATTTAATGCTGTGTTCACTATGTTTGACATCTAGTTTATAAAGAAAGAGGAAACGCATAACCAGAAAATGTAGTATGTTTTTTTTTTTTAATTATTCTTTCTTTGCAGTGAGGAGCTCAGGCGTTGGTTTCTTCAACAAGAAATGGATCTCTTACGCTATCGCTTCAATGAACTGACTGACAGTTTAAGGCAGAAATTTCTGGAACATGTTAACTTATCTTTTGAAGCTGTAAGTATGTTACTTTCTGAATTTGTGTTATGTAGCATGTGCCTGATGTTTTTAAAATTCTCATTAAGCTAGTTTTAGTACTTCTGTTTAAAAAATAAAAAGTGCACTTTGGCTTTAAAAAACAACCACACAGAACTTTTGAACTTGGAGAATAGTCATGCCACAGAAATGAGGACTAAATGATATAATTTTGTGCAGCAACAAGAGAAATTCAGTCTGCTTCAGTCAACCAACACTTAACTGAAAAATGTGTAATTACAAAAGCGAGTTAACAAACAATGTCATTCTAGTTCTTTACCAACTTTTGAAAAACCTTAAAGATACCGAATCTGTATAGACAAACAGCTGTTGCTTTTGAATGCTTTAGGGATATTACAAAAGAGTTGCTGTTACATACTGCTTTGTTTGTCTGAGTGGATTGAAGGAAAACGTCTATTGCAGTTCCTGCTTTAATGATTTCAGTAAAATTTTGCATTGCAGCTATGAACTATTTTGTTAGAAAGTTCCAGCTTTGCCTGTAGCTCTCTGAGTAACCTTAATTAATAAAAATTAATGTATGATCATCACTCTACTGAAAAAACCTTTCTCTTAAAATAGTGCTTAATTAGAAGAGCTTAAATATTCTAAAACATGTGACTGACATGCATTTTATGTTGCTGGATTAAAAGGTCTGGCACCACTGCATGTTGATGATTAAAGATGACTTGTGCAGTGTTGAGAATGAATTTGTCTAGCCCAACAGTAACACATGGGCTTTCCTGGGTCTTTGAGAGACTATTGGAAATGTTATTCTTTGGTTCAACACCTTTCAGGGAATGATGTGTTTGTGGAGATGTATTTCCGCTGCCTATTCCCCAGTCTCATATTGCCCTGTCACAGTTTCAGCATTCAGGCTTGTGAGAATAAATTAATGTTTGCAGGTTGCTGGAAAAAGCTAGGAGTATGGCTTGGTTCTGTGCTACTGAATGCACCTTCAATATGTCAAAATGATTAAGAAGGTATTACTTTCTGATGCCTATTGAGGCAACAAAGTATCATTTCATTGAAAATCTGCTTCCCTGCTTCTGTTTTTCCCCCTTCCAATTCTGGTGGAAATTTATGCAAAACTGATCCCTCCTTGCACTGTTGTGAAAAATATTTGAATATTACTAAGGAATTCCATGTGTATTTGAACTAGGTCTAAACTCTGTTGTGCTATGTAGGGGCCACTAAAAAATAAGGCCACTGTAAAAGCAATATTTTTTTTCTCACTGTTGGATTTGTAAAAGACTAAAAGGGAAATGAAGATGAACTGTGCTATTCATACTTCTCAGTTAGAAGTTACAGTGTTTTCATGCCTTACTGTGCGTAAAACAAGATGGAAATCAAACTTTGTATCTGCCTGTTAGAAAAGGGAATGGTCTCCAGGAAAAGGAAGTAAGTTCTGATATTGCAGTCCAGTTTCTGTATTGGTAAACTGATTGGTATTGTCCTATGGGATTTTAATTGTTTAAGGTATCCTAAAAAATTTAGGTAAACTTCTTTAAGGAGAAGACAGGTGCCTTGCCTTTTCTAGATAATGGTTCGGCATCTCCAAACTACAGTCTGAGACAGGCCAGAGCCGCTGAAGTGCAGACCTTGGTGTAGTGTGGCATAGCTGTGTCTCCAGTTAATTCTAAGAACCACTGTAAGAGGCAATTCTCAGTATTTAACAAAAGAACTGGTCAACTTTTTGTGGAGAGGAGGAATAAGTGGATCATCTTTAACAGTGTTGTTACAGTTATCTTCATTTACAGCAACAACAAAGTGAAACTAAACACTGAGAATTCAGTAACTGTCACTTCTCTCCTTTTCATGTTTACTTAAATGAATGGGAAAGTCAGATGTGTATTCTTATAATTTTTGCAGAGGTTTTGCACTGTAATTCCTGAGGTTTTGTAAATTACAGATTGAGAATTATTGCTTTGCAGAATCAAGAAGTCTTCAGTCCCACTCAGGGATAATATTTAAGCAGCTGTGAAGATCTTCTTTGAAGACTGTAGCACCTATGATCTTAGTTAGCAACTCTTTGTAAAGAATGAAGTTGTTAACAACTAGAAGAAAAAAATATCAGCCTTTGAATTTTTTATACAAGTCAGCTGCGAAGAATTTGAAATGATAGTAGTTTTGATCTCATGATTAAATGGAATTTTTATCAAAGAACAAGACCTTTCTGAAAATAAAAATGGACATGAAATTTAATGAAAATGAATGTTTTCACTTTTATAATAGGATTTCTGGTGTCCTGTGACTGACGTTTATATTGCTAATGGAGCAAAATACATGGGAAGGGGTTTGTTAAAATAAAATAAGTAAATATTTGCTCTGGGGAGCTCTACCTGATTATAAAGATGCCCTTTACTTGTTAAAGGGAGGCTATAAACTGGTCGAAGTATTCAGATTAAAGATGATGACCTCAGTATAATGAATTTGTGTTTGCATATGCATAGGATTATGATCGTTCAAAATTTTTACAATGTTTGTGAAAATAAGCTTTGTCACATTTAGCATAAATTATGGAAATTTGAAGCTTAAGGAAGTTCTTCCCTGAAATGTTTTTACAAAGCTGTCACTGCTTTGAGTTAGTCCATCTTTAGTATTTCTGTGAGAAGCCTCTGGAACCTGGACTTTCTGAAAAAATGGAAATTTTTCTTTGAGTTTATATTTGAGACACTTTTTGGAACTACTAACAGGTAAATTGCATTTTAATCACTTGTAGGAAATAGCTTTGGCCAGTCTGTTTTCAGGCCAGCGTTCAAGATGCCTGGACTGGCGCTGCTCAGCCTGCTGGAACATTGGTCCAGTGCTCAAAATTTTACACTGCTCTGAACTATTAGTGTTTACATTATCCTACCAATTTATGGCAGCATATGCAAGAGGTAGAGCATGGAGTATTGAATAAAATATCAAGAAATGTAGAGGGTAGAAGGAAAACAGGAATAACAGTGCGGGGTGGGAATGATGGACCTCATTTTTACTTTTTTTTCAATGCAGCAACTTCCGTAAATTTTTAATTATTTACACTTATTTGGAACTTTAAATTATTTTAAACTCTGATATAGATGTTCGACTGTTTTTGAGATTGAGACCCCACTGGAGCCGTCGACAACTGATATTCTTCCAGTTACTTGTAAATGGTAGAGGTGAAAAAAGTTACGTAAACGGCAGTGGTGTTTTCCTTGTCTTTAAGCATGGATATGTTAGGTTGGATAAGAAGAGGTTGTCAGGTCACTGGTGGCGAGGGCTGAGATTCTGCCCAAGAGTAGAGACTGCTGAGGATGATTTGGAATTTTATTCTTGTTACTTCTCGGTTTGAAAAACGCAATGGTCTCAACTTCTGAGGGAACATATTTGACATCTCTGACAACAAATTGCTTCAGCTTTTGATTTTTGGCCATGGTTTGGGTGAGGAGTGAAACTACTTTCTTTATTTGTTTTGGTTAAAGCATTCTGTGTACTGTAGTGAGTGTTGGGCTCTTAATTTTTTTTTTTGGCAAAAGAAAGTGTTTTGATGAAGTGCTGTTTTGCTTGCAAATAGTACAAAAATAATACAGGCTAGTGTACTTTGTAGTATCTGGGAGCAGCTGTCTTAATTAGTTCATTTCCATCATTTATTTTCTAATGCAGTCATTTATTTTCTAAAGCAATACCAACAGCTATAAACTAAGCAGCTTTAAAGCTGTTGGTATTGCATTAGAAAATAAGTGACTAAGGTTTGTGCTCTTCAGACAATTTTAAACTTTTTTAAATGTATCTCTTCTTTTTGGTATCTTTTTAAAAGTTAAACCACTCAATTTTGAAGATGACTTCTGTCTTAACAAAATCATTTCTAAACCTTTCATTAATAGCTTCCCCCTCAAAATTATTGTATTGAGAACTTAAACAATTCAGAATTTACTCTGTGTTTCCTAAGCTGTAGTTGAACCATATTGTCAAAGGTGATGTTTACAATATAGGCTCCTTTCTGGTAAATAGGAAGACAGTGAAGAAATTTAACTTTTGGACTTTACCTTTGACAGTAGCTAAATAATTATATACACAGACACTCACTCACTCAATGATGTATTATTTGGCAGAAGCCCCTTCCATGTTTTCCTCAGGGTGATCAGGCTTGGCCTGTGAGCGGAACTTGCCACATGTCACTTTCACAATAACAACTTTTTTAGACAATAATATTTTGATAAAAATATTATTATAGGTATTTACTAGCTCATTTAAAATATAGTTTGCTTACAGCAGTGTCATCTAATTGGTTGCCAGTTGTGGGGTTGTCTTGGTGTTACCTGGTTCCTGGGAAAATGGCGATTTGAATAGCATTTGTTTCATGTTAGCTGAAATTCTGCATCTTGCAGAAAGGATCTAGTAGTTCAGCTCATAGCATTGGACTTAAAAGAACGTTTGCGAAACTTTCTATTCAGTAATTCTGCAGTTCTCTTGTTCAGTAAAGCTTATTTTTATCTTATTTGACACTTTACAGACTAAGGTCCAGAAATTAATCTTGCCTGTCTCAACCTTTTATGTAATACTTCATTGATGGCTTGCTGTCAGGTGTCCACCAAATTTTGGGGAACTGCCTAAGGGGGAAGAGATTGGAAGACTCGTTAATAGTCTTGCCTTAAAACCAAGGTTACTTTTTAAAAAAACAAAACAAAACCCACCACACATGGATCCATGACTCGCTCCCTTTTCACTGATTGTATATGTTTAAATTACTTTAGCATTCTGTGGTTTGTGAGCCTTTGAATATGTTCAAATGTGAGTTTCCTGCTTTTGATGTTTCCTTGTCCTGAAAGGAGAGAAGTGCTACATTGCCTTTCTTGACACTTTAATATGGGACATTCAATATGAGAAGAAGATTCTGCTGTATAATTGCTTTTTTTTTTTGTGAACAAGAAATGTTTACTAATTTGTTCCCTGTTTCTAGAGCTTGCTTATTTTTAATCTATACTTTAGGAGTATTTCCCCCTGATACGTTGAATGTTTTTCTATCACAGTAACAGGAGAATCATATAATGGTTCTGAAGTTATTTCAGAATGTTTTCAGTCTATTCTATACTTCATGTACTTGAAAAAAATAAAAAAGAAAGAAAAAAGGCTGCTAAGGGACAGTGCTGTCATCATCCAGATAAATACTGGACCTTTTTATGTACGTCATGTAACTTTCAGCTCTCAAGGCACATTAAATAGTCTATATGCAAAGTCAGTCACATAGGGAGCACAGGAAATCCTTAAGCAGCACTCAAGAGAAGTAAATGCTGACATTTAGGGTGTCAGAGCCCATCCGAATATGCAAACACAGGTGTGTAGTTGAGGTTTACATTAATTTAGGAGATTAAAGCATTAAAATCTTACTATAAATGGGTAATTACAGCAATAATGACTGACAGTTTCTGGCAGTAAAAGCCTCTAATATTGATTTTTAAGGTATTTAAAGGGAAGTATAATGAATATTTTAAATATTATAGTCATTGAAGAATATATTTTAATCTCAAAGTGAGTTCTTCAGTATATGAAGGAAATATATAAAGTAAATGGTTTTACAGGTAAGTGGCACTTGGGCTTTAACTAGAAAGTTGTTTTTCTTTCTTGCCACCAGCTGTGGGCATGTTTTCCTTTGTTTAAGTTAGGAGTGCCTGATTTTATTTCTGCTAGATGGTGATACAAGACCTATTTGGAGTCAGTTGACATTATCCCCAAGCCCCATTTTGTCACATAACTATCTGTGAGAATTGGTCATCTGTGTGGTTTTCCACATGCCCTGCTACGTATGCATCCCCTCGTTCCTCCCCCTGTTCCTACTCCAACCTTTTCACTTGTGCTTTTCCCTTTTTTCCTGTCGCTGGTTATGCATGCCCGTATCAGAAGCCCTTGAGAAATGACTGTGCTTACACTTTTTTGTTATAATAGTGCTTTTAGACCTTTGTAGTGCGAGATAAATCCTAGTTTATCAATTTGATGTTCTGATAGCCTTTTTGACAGTATCAGAATATTTATGGCAACCGCCACAAGTTGTTATTGAAAAGCTTTCAATGCGCCTGTAAGTTTGAGGGAAAAGTGCAAGATATCTGGGTCACTGGCGTTCCTATAACTTCTGGAATTAAGGTGTTGAGCTTCTTATTATTCACACATTTGGTCTTACAGGACCTAACACTGGTGAAGTAATTAATCATGATGAAGATGGCAAACTGAAGCCATAAAAATTGTGTAAATTTATTCTTTCCTTTACTCTGTATGCTGCTTATCTTTTTCTTGCCCTTCAAGGTTATGTCTGTATGTCATATTGCACCGTAACTCTTAGATCTTAGGCTGGATTTTTGCGTGCTTCTGAAATACAAATAGGCATCTCTGATATATTCTGTTTCTTTCAGCAGTTTTAAGATACTTTGAAAAAGCGATGAGAGTATTCTCTTTAGAGTTTTATTTACACTTTTTTCCTCTTCTAATATATGCCAACTCATGCTCTATAGCATTGAAGGAGAAATTGAGTCAAAAGTTACCTTGTCATACTGCTATCTTAGCTTTGCTCAATAGTTAGAAGTGGAGTCCCCTGGATTGGCAACTAACGTGCCAGTTACTGTAAATTAGTATTTGGAGTGATGTTTCCTTAAAGGGAAACTCTACTAGCAGAAGTCTAAATTATCTTTCTTTTCATTCCTTGTGAATTTAACTTGTTAATTTCTGTAATTATTAACACTTTCTTATTAACATATTTTCTTTCCATGAGTTCGGCTTTTTCCTCAGCTGTTTCTCAATCCTTCTGTTCCCTAAAATGACAATGAACAGAACTTTCCTCTTCATTGCCTTTTCATAGAATTTTCATATAGGAACTGCGCCTTTTCTAATTAATTTTCAGACAACTGCCGCATATTCTGGGACCTTTAACTTCGAATTCCTGGAATAGGTCTGCCGTACTCATTTTGTTATTCTCTCCTCAAATCAGTCTAGTCCTCCTTCTCCAATCACAAAGTAACCCTCTGTAATTTATCCATCTCAGCATCTTGCGTTCCTGCTTCCTGTGTACAAATCTCAGCAGAACCAATGCCTAATTTTGCTCTTAAATTCTGGGAGATTCTTCCATGCCATAGTCTGCTTCAGTGAAACTCATAATGCACTTAAGCTGTTCATAATCTGTTCATAATTGTCACTTCTGTGGGTGTCATTTGCCATTTTTTAGTGGGGCAACATCTTTTTTTTAAGTGCAGTGTTAGCTGGTCAGAATATTTCAGCTGAATCATTACCGATTCTAAGATGACATGGAGATTAAATTCATGTATTCTTTGCATTTTCCTCCCCTCTCAATAGAATGATATAGAGACTCCCAAGCTGGAGACGGGGGGGTTGCATAACTCCTTTTCTCGGCGCTCCTGGTTAGTCAGCTCTTCCTCTATTTGTACAGAACTGGCTCAGAGGTAAAAACTTGAAGTGTCTCTGCTGAAACACAGCTGTCAGTTTTAGACCAGATTCTCTTCTCTGATCCCATTCTCTAGAGCCCTTGCAGTGTCCCCAGCCTCATGGGATTTTAAAATGTAATCTGCTCCTATTTTAATATGCAGATTAGTAACCAAAATATTAAATTTTAGTTTAAAATTAAATAATTGTGGAACTTGATTTAATATGTCCTTCTGTTTTTGAGTTAAATTCTTCCATGTGTGGTTTTTCCAGTTGGTTTTGCATCCAAGTCATAGGAGATTCAGTGGGACTGTTTGGACACTTGCTTGTGAAGGTGACTTTAAGGGCTTTTGGCACAATATGACACCTGCTTTTTTCCTTGTCCCTGAAGTCTGTAACACTGTTATAAAGGCAGTGGGACTGGTTTAACACAATTTGTTTTTTGACACATCCATGTGGGCTGTTACTTGTCTCCTGTGTTTTTTCCTAAGTGCTATCAGATGCTTTGATTTGTTGCTGTACCTTTGCAGGAATTTAACTTGATATGCTGAATGTGGAGGGGAACAGAATGTAAAGTTTTACCCTAAATTTATTTTTCAGTGATGTTTGGTCATCATCTCGACTGTTCTGATTTCCTGTGACCCTTCCTTCATCTTATCTTAATATTGTTTGTTCCTTGAAATAGACATCACATATTCCTCTTTGTTCCTTTTGCAAGAAATTAAAATTAATAGTTATTATCATGTCTTTATCGGTGGTATAAGGATGATGTATAATTGAATTTAGATCCCCTGCAATGCTTCTGTTCTGTGTTATCTTCCTGCAGTGTGCAGAAGAAAAAAAACTTCAGTGTAGTATATTTCTTCTTGAATACATCTTTCTGTGTTGCTGTTTCCTCTCCACAGAGCATAAAAGATCCTTTTAAAAATATCCTAGAACTTCTTCAGCTCTGAAAAGCCTCTTGAAATTTAAAAAAAAAATGTTGGTTTTTTTTTTTAATAACTTCTAGGTTAGATGCCTTGTTTTTGGGTAACTGCCAGGTGTTGCAAAATTAACCATCTTAATTTTTTTTAATGCTGTTATAAAGCACATTATTTTAATAAAATGTTTTGGATCATAGTAATGGAGAAGGAACAGCAGATGGGAATAGTCAGCTGGGGGAGCTAATGCTCTGTAGTGCATCTGCCAGCATTTGAGAGTAAAGAATAAGAACTGTAAAATAAAAGGGAAAAGCAAAATGCATTAGTGTTAGAGTTAATTTTTTTCCACAGTAGCTCTTTGATGTTGTGGATGAAGTGCTTTTGTAGCAGCTTTAAGCACTAGAAATTAAACTTCTTTAATTTCCATTTTTATGATCAGAGCACTCCTATGAGAGACTTTCTGATACCACTATTGTGCTTTCTTCAAAAACATTTATCTCAGTAGTGAGGCAGTTGTATAAATATATGTAGTTTATCTTCTTGAAAAAATGTTTTAGGACAGCCTTTATTGGGTATGGAAGATCCTAAAGTCAGATTTGGATTAATGAGAATGGGACTAGTTTGTGTCCTTAGTAAGGACAGGTATAGGTGAAAGAAAATACTTGATACCGAGTCTACCCACTAAGAGGCTGTGACTGTAATTACCCATTTTGATACCAGGTGTATAAACCAAAAATGTTCTTCTGATTGGGTTTATGGCTTCAAAAAATGTAACAGATTACTCTCATCCTAAAGTACTTAATTTCAAAGGAAGCAATAGATTTCTCAGTTTAATCGTTCAAGTTTCATAACAGATTTAAGTGAAACCAAGTGGCAGCTTTGTTGCAGCATTGACTATTCCTTTTTTAAGAAATGTTTTTTGTTCCAAATAAATACCCTCCCCCCACTTATCTAAGTTTATGGCTACCTCTTGTAGTTGACTGTAGTTACATATTAGAGGAAGAAAATCCTAGGGAGACCTCTTTCCACAGAAGTATTAGCAGTGTGGGAGTCCAGTTAAACCAGTAGGTAGTACTCTTGAGGCCATTGTACTGCAGCCCGAGGATTTGATAGGCCAATTGGCAGGTCTGTTTGCAAAGTAATGTCTTTTGCAAAGCAATCTTACGAACTGGCTGTGACCCAAAATAATTGGGTTGATTGCAAAGCGATCTGAGTATCCTAGTGAGCTAACATTGTGGGGTGGATAGATGGGGTGAGGTTTGATTAAAACGTTTAGGCTTAAAGTGAATTGTAGTATTCTTTGACAGACTTCTTAAATCTTGATTCACAGGAGAATATAAACACATCTCATAAATCTAAAAGGGAGAATTGTTGGCTGGAAGGAGGGGAGAATACGCACTTGCCATTTCTTTGTGCACTGGCAGGATAGATGAGGAAGGGTCTTTATTTACCCTTCTCTAATGGTTCCTTGAACTATAAGGTTGACTTCGTTATTAGTCATGGAGAAAACTAGCATTTTGTTGCAGTAATTCTAGTTGCATATATTTATTTGCACATATGGTGTTGGTGATGTTCTATAAAATTGTGGAATTAAGTAATAAAAGTGATTGAAGAATATATAGCTACTGGGGATGTCCTTTTTCACCTTCATAAACATAATGAACAACAGTTTGTAAATGATGCAAAATGCTAATTAAAAGTTTTAATTTGGTAATCATCTCAGTTTGATTAGAAACAGATGCTGGTTATCTGCACAAATCTAAATGGACCCTTGGAAGATAGCTTTTATTGCTTAAAATTGACTTGTGAAGCTAAAGTCAAACCAAAACACAAACTGAGCAGTTACTTACGCCCCCTTTAGTGCACTAGAGCACCGTGCTTCTTACTAAATAGCTTTGTGTGGCTCATCATTTGAGCTAAATATTACCTTTAGAGTCCAATGTATGGTTGAGTCTTTCTGTACTGGGTGCTATACACAATCTTTCTGGTTTTAAGTATGTTCTCTTCCTGCTTTGAAAAAAATTACCTGCTTTGAAATTAAAACTGCAAAAAAGGCTGCAATAAAAATGAGACGATGAATAAAAACGCTCTTCCTCTTAATCTAGCTGAAAACAACCCAACAACATTTGGAATACAGTTTGAATCCTGAGGAAAAGGTTCTTCTTTAACCCTTGATTTCTGCAGTAATGTGTAATAGCAGCTGTACGAGAAATGCAGTGGAGAATAGTTATCTTCTACACCACGTTCTTCAGCTCGTGATAATGTGCTCTAGCACTCAGTAGTTGACCAGGTCACGCTTGACTGCCATTTATCTAATGGCTTGGAAATGATGAAAGAAAAAAAAATGATGAAAAAAAAAAGTCCTAACCTGATCCTTAGTTCTTAGCACTCGGTGATTTTAGGTTACTGGAAGAAACATAGAGACAAGAAAATGTATAGACAAGGAGAATGGTGTCATCGAGTGTCCTCTCTTTTTCTATAAATATTTTAGGCATTATTTAGGGGCATAAGGGAAGAGAAAATTGGGAAATCAATAGTGTATTTTTAAAAATTATATCCATATGTTATTCAAGAGGAAAAGAAATTCTTTGGATAATCAAGGTGTTAAGTTCTTTTGTAGTGGTTGAAGTTAAGAATGTTTCCAAAATGAATTTGTTCTTCACATATCAGTGAATGCAGTAACTCTGGAAATGTTTATATTGTTAGTAGAGCAGCATAAAAGCTGATAGGATAGTTTGTGCAGGATGTAATTATACTGCAAGTCGAATTTACTAGCTACTGTTTTGGACGTAAGCTTCATAAAATGGTCTGCAAACACTGAAATACTCTTCCCTGCTAGTCTTGTGATTGAATCTAGAGAAACATCTGTTAACAAGTTTCTGTAAAATTGAGTCTGACCATTAGCATCCTGATTTGTAAATGGAAGAAAACTTCTTGCCATATTTCTCGTAAGGATCTTCTGTTAGCTCTTCAGTCATGTGCAACTCTAATATGTATGTGCTGATGTCTCTAGAGTAATCTGTAGTAATTGTTTTGTTCAGCTTTCCTTTTCAGGGATGTAGGGAAATGTTTGTCAGGAATGTAGTTAACTGTGCCTGTGTCACTGAGTTTTTATGTGACTATGGTAACTATGAATTAGCTGCATAGTTGAGGAGGAACCATAAATTGTCCTTTCTGTGCCCACTCCTGACTTCAAAAAAAAGTTCAAACAACATTTCAGCCAATGGATAAGAATACATAATAATTCTAAGTGCAGCCCTTTATATTATTAGATATGCCAGCAACCTGAACTTGAGCTAAAATAGTAAGTAGTAGTACCGTGGAAATAAAATCTTAATTTATTTGTGCCTGGACAAAATGGAATTGATACCTCTTAAGAAATGTTATCATCAGATTTGTGAACAATAGATTTGTAAGCCTCTGGAATGTTTTATTTAGGGCTCTTCATACTTTTGGTAGGACAGCTGGGAATGATGACCTTTCCTAATCAAGCTAGTATTCATTAACTGGCTGAATACACTCTATATTCTTAAATTTAATGGTATCTAAGGTTAATACTTTTGTATTAGTTTGTACTGTGATGTGTGGCAATGGAGAAGATGGACTTCATTTCATTGAGGAAATGATTGTTTTGTCTGTTTCATACTTAAAATTGCAAATTAGCATTGAGAGACTGATGACATCTCTTTTTGAGAAGGGGTTTGTGCCATTTGAGTACCAGCTGCTCAGTGACTAAAAGTGAGTTTTAAAAAGTTCACTTTCTAAGGACACCAGTGACATGTACATGTGAATACCTGAAGCTCAATCTTGGGAAAGGAAAGGACTTGTGCACTGAGTTCTTGTTCCTTACTGGGAGACTTAGAAACAGCAAAATTAAATAGTTGTACATGTAGAGTAGTATAATGTGTGCATGCATCTTTATCTCTTCATTAAACCAGAGTAGGAATATCAAATTTATTTTGAAGTTTTTGGACTGCCTCACTGCCAGTGTTTGTTTAACCAAGCCTTACATATTAAATTATTCATATTTTAATCTAAACTTAAGTGTCTTTGTGTTTCCAGGACAATTTTGTGATTAAAAATCAATGAATAAACTGAATGTAGAAAGCAAGAAAACTAGAAATAATGTACCTTGTCCCAAATCCTTCCTTCCTTCTTCTTTATGCCTTCCATTTTTATGTCTTGAGTTTTCTAATTTTTCTAATTCTCAATTTTTCTAAGTCTCAAAATCTTACGATGAAGTGTTGAATTGTTACAAGCTATGATAGGTGACCCACTGTCACTGAAAAGGGAAGATCCTTTTCCTGATGGTGGAGTTCTTTGCTTTTGCAAAGCAAAGAGTGACTTGGTGGTAAGCAGTTTTTTCAATAAACTGGCAACAAACTAACGAGGCAAGATTAGTAGATTGTTTCCTGTGGGGCGAGTTGAAGCAGTTCAGTGCGGAGGGTCAGATGAGCACCAGATGACACCCTCAGAAGACTTCTGTTGATTTTTTTTTTTTTTAAATCTTTTGAACATCACAGTATTTTATCTAGTGAACCTCACTGAGTGCTGTCAAAAGTTAAGTAGTCTGTTTATCTTTCTGATCTTGATTAGAATCCTAAAAGCTGTATTTAATTGTGTCTAATTTTTTAATGATTACCGGAATGTGTTCTTGCGTGTGCCATTTTAGAGATGAAATTATTAAATGTAGAAACTGTAGTGTTCTTATTAAAATAAAGAAAAAAGAAAAGCAAAAAAAAAAAGCTTTTCCCAGCTTCCATGGACCAAGAAAAATTTGGATACGTGTTTCATGATGCTCTGTATACAGAGGTATAGGCATGAGCTGACTGAAAGTTTGAGTCTGAGCTTAGACTATAAGGACCTTATTTTCATTGCATTGCATCTTCAGGCAATTTTACACAATTTTATGTGAAAAAGGGGAAATCCTTAATCCCAATGCAAAGTTATTTTTAATGTTCCAGTCTTTAGGGAAGCAAGTTCTATTTTTAAATATGTTCTGGACTCATCTCCTAGCTTTAGTTAGAGGTTAGGGATGTCCTTGTTTCTTCTTCCTCTCTCTCCATTAGCTGAAAACATGAAGGCAATGTGAATTTGGTGAAAACGCCAGGAGCAAAGTGTTTGTAGGGCTGCGGAAGGTTTGCCTAATCTGTAAGATACTTGAGGCTGTAAGAAGTAAATTATTTAACAGCTTTATAAGTATTATTTATTTATATGATAAATATTGTTTTGCAATAATATGTGTTTAAAAAAATATAAGTTGTAATGAAATAGTATTTTCAGTAACACTGTCCACAATCTTACCCAAATCTTCAGTCACGGCCTATTAACCTATCTTTCTGGAGGTTTCACCAGGATCACTTTTACTCCAACAGTGTTAAATTGTTTGCTAGCGAGATGCAAGAAAACATAAAAATCACTGTGACTTTACATCTGTACAAGATTGATATAGTCAAATTACTAATACAGAAGGATCTAGACAACTGGGGAAGTTTGTAGTCAGTATAATTATTTTATTTGTATATTAAAAGATAAGAAAAACCTTAAAATTAAATGTAATACTGAATAAAATCGGTTTATTGATGAGAATGAGCTAATTGTTTTTCAAAAAACAAATAGCCTTGCCTTTCCTTCTTTTTCTCCCCCCGTATTGCAAGCCTGTCTGTAAAACAGTCACTGGAATGTTTTAGTGGTTTTCTGTAAAAAACCAACCAAACAAACAAAAAAAAACCCCACCAACAACAAAACCAACACTAACAAAACCAAACTATTCTTGGCTTTGGTGTTTTTTCAGGGAGATATCCTAGAAGAAATAATACAATTGTAATCACTATAGCTATACAATATGTTGTATTATTTTTATTCGAAGACAGTTTCACAGAGGGTTTGGAATGACATAGTAAACTGGGCTCTCAAGCAATTTCTACTGAGAAAGCATGAAACTGTTACGTTTGAAAAATGGAAGTCAATATTTTGGAATTAAAATTAAAAATTTGGTCTATACTAGCTGAAAGGCAAGCTTGAAGGCTGATGCGGTGACTTAGACTTATTTAAACAAGAAATATATCACCTGGAAAGGAGAAGCAGGGTTTTGATTGCACTGTGTGAAATTTGGATATAGTTCCAGGGTGTCATGTTTGAAAAGTGGGAGTCTTTCAAAGACTAACAACAATAAGATTGTTAGTGAGAGTATTTTATAGAAAGTGTTTTCTCATGTCATTTACGCAAACACATTTAATTGTTTTGCTACAGCTACTTTTTTAAAGAAAAATGGTTTCCTTAAAGGCTCTTTTTCCTTGAGCATTAAATTTTTCACATGCAGAAGTATAATGCTACTGTGTATTTCCTCTGTCTTCAAAGTTACATTCTTCTGCCTTGCTGGCAGCTTTATTATTATTTTTTAAAGCTGATTTTCCTGAGAGAGTGCTACAGATTACATCAAGGTGCAGACAGGGTAACCATAAGCCTTCTAGATGTAGCTGCCTTGGCTGTTTCATATGCATCTATCAAATCGCTTTCATAGAGGGGATTTGCTGAGCTACTCCTTCAAGTTTGAAATAAGAAGCTCCTTCCTGTCGCTTCCAAGAAAGGTGTTTTGTTTTGTTGCATTTTCTCAGTTTTTTCAACTGATAAGGAAAAAAGCTTTGTTTAAATGCACATTTAACCACATAGAAGCGTTAGTCAACTAATTAGATATTCCCCCCCATTTGGTGAAGAAACCAAACTGCTTATGCACATCCCTTTCCATGGAGAGGAAGGACACAGAGTGCCTTTTTTATCTTGTGTTTGGAGGCTGGGTATCTCTTGCATGCAATAGCCTTGGCTTGGCTCCTGCCTGATCTCTAGCAGCTGTCTTGACTGCAGCCTTATGTCACCTCTTCGTAGGTATTGGAGCATGCGTCCAGTTCAGGTAGAGCAGTGTCGCGTGGTGTCTTAATCTTTGGTGACCTCTGTGTCCATCTACGTTTTGGGCAGGTGTTCTGTGTTCCTTAACATTGAACCCCTTTCAGTCAGGGGCTATTTCGATTATACTTTATCAAGAGCATATTGTGCAAATACTTAAAGACTGTTGTTGCATGTAGTTAGGTATCATTGCTGGATTACCAGTATGTATGATCTGTTTTATCAGACTGGATTTTTCATGATTTAGTGTTTTAAAGCCTGAGCTTAAGCATCATTTAAAGCAGAACAATTTTATTTCAAATTTTGTTGTTAATTATTTTCTGTTGAATAAACCCCCAAAATGATTTATTGACTAGTAAAATCATTACAATATGTGAATTTTAAGGGGCTCCTCTGCTGTATTTCATGCATTATTAAGTAGTCAAAAAGCATATATATATGTGTGTGTGTATATATATGTGTGTGTGTATATATATGTGTGTGTGTGTATATATATATATGCAGTATTTAAGTTTTTATATTAGGAAGTGTAACATTGTCCATGATTTTTCAAGCTAGAAATTTTGGCTTCAATACTTTATGTTGTTAAATTAGAGCATTGCTGCTTACGTTACGTGTTTCAAGAACTGGAAAAGCACTAACATTCATAGAACAGTAAGTATACCATTAGTTCTCACTCCTCAAAAAAAAAAAAAAGGAGAGAGAGATAAATCTGTGAATAGAATATGATATGTCATGTTTCTGAAAGTCTGGATTTAAAAATGACCTGTAACTTATGTTTTTATTAAAAATGTGACAAAGTTGTTTAGTCCTTACTACTTGCCATTGAGTCATCATACTTTGTTTTAATGCATACAGTAAATCTAGATATGAGCAGGGATTGTCCCAAGTTTTATTTTGAAGAAGTTGACTTTGAGAAAGCATGTTTTATAGTTCTTGTGTTAATGTTTAAAATTATTATATTTTAAAATCTGCACTATTGCTTCAGGAGGAAGGTTATTTAACACTATTGACCGCTAGTGTTATTAGTGATCACTTGCTGAATAAGTAATTCTTTTTCCCTTGTCAACTAAAGTGATGATATATTTACAGATTAAGTAATCTTTTAGCTCATGTTAATTTAAAAAAAAAAAAAAGCCCTATTCTAAAGTATTTCAGCAGTTTAAAAAAAAGCTCTTAATTTTAGATTAGTGAAGACCTGAAAAATGAATTGGCAAATGAGTTGTGTGCATCAACCCCTGGCCTCAGTACGATTAAAGTAAAAGAGCAAATGTTCTATAAGGTAAGTAGAAATTGGTAAGTTCCACAGACTTGCATTCATTCTCTTTCAGTTAAACTTGAAGTTACTGATTTTAAGTTTACCTAATACTATTGCTAACGGTTAATCAAAGGATCTAAATTAACTGACACTAATGAGAGTTCCTCTTTTTCATGTCAGTGTAAGGGTAGAAGGAGGGAGTGGGAGAACAAAGGGAGCTTTAAACTGCCATTAATGTCTTTTGTCTCTTCTGCCGTCCCTTGTCTTTGCCACAAAATCGGTCTTAAGTTTTAACATTTCCCAGACAAATGACTTAACTGGCCTGGCTGAGAGACCGCTCAGGGTGGAGACATTCTCAAAATCTGTTAATGCATTATTTTGCTGTTTCACAGTGTGGGTTTTTCTTCTTTCTCAGGTTGGACTTGCAGATGCTGTGGATCTGTTCAGAGCCAGAAGAGTATTTATTAAAGATGGATTTGCATATGTGCCACTTAAGGACATTGATGCGATTGTTTTGAATAACTATAGAACAAAGTTATCTAAAGCGCTGGCGGTAAGTCTGATAAAGTCTAATTTTTACAACTTTTGATGCATTGTTTAGTGACACTCTTGGACAGTAGTAGCCTTTTGGATTTTTAAATTTATCTGCTTCCATCTGGAGAATACCAGAAACCCTGTCAAAAGTGCTGACAGCACTTAAAAGAAGTTCATTACGAGCTGAGAGTTTATTAATTTTAAATGGAATTTAGCATGTGATGTGCATTGTAAAGAAATTTCTGCTAGAGGATTTTAAAATTGTTTCCTGCATAGAGAGTAACATTACTTTTCATTCAAAATGTTATCCCCATACAGACAACTGTTTTTTCTCTTTGTATCAATCTTTTCTCCCACAACACTTTGCAACAGTTTTTTCTTGAATCAAGTAAAATAGTTATTTGTTTTTTTTTTTTTTCTGAGAACTGAAATGAGGATAAGTAGAACATGTCAGGCAAAAATGAAGTCTTCATTGTATGAATGTTTGAGGCATCAAATCTGGTTAGGAGACTGATGGTAAATACTGTATGGGAATGTTCTGTTAGTAATTCATTGATCGATTTAGGAATTGCTAATTTTACAATATTAGACTCTTCACAGAATTTAAAAGTTGGTGGTCATGTATAATGCACAGAACTTTAGTCCTAGAAAATACAGCATTGATTAACATGAAGGCAGTTTGGATTGCTTTTTTAAAAATGTTTTCAAAGCCTTCTATTGCTATGTCACATTAATAACAAGGTTGACCATGAGTGTTTAGTAAACAAACAGTGTGAAGTAAAAATGCATTCCTTTAAGAAGCTGCCAGTATGCTAATTTTCTAATTTGTTAATTTTCAAAATAACTGGAGTCTGTGGGATTATTTAATGTGCAGTGAAAACTGTGACACTCTTACGCGAACATTTCCATTATAACTCTTTAATACAACTGCAACTAGAAGATATCCTTGTTTCATTTGATGCATAATGTTCTTGCTGAAAGCTGATAACATTTCTGTGGGATTTAAAAACAATGAATGTATTCTGTAGAAACGTGGTGTAGAAACAGGTACAGCGGTTATCTGCATCTGTTTAAAATACTTTTGAGAAGCTACGTGGACTTGCGGAATTTGCCTTTGTGCGAGTAGCTGAGGAGAAGTCTGAAAAACAGTAGGAACAGTAATGAGTGGACTACCTGACTTTTCAGTTTGAGGAAAAATCTCCAACTTTTTCTTACAAACACACACTATCTTATATGTAATTAATTTGACCCAGATTACTTTGGTAAGGTTAATGGCTGCTTTATAGTAAAGAAGTACTTTGTTATCCTCTGTAATCATGGCTTAGAAATTTTAACACACTCATGAGGCTGGAAAACTATCTTCCATAGAACTGCGATGTTTTAAGCTATTGCAGTATTTCAGGTTTGAATTAGTTTTTAGTTTTAATACATATGTTTTGTAAAGTTCAACGTATTTTCAGAGTAAGGAATAAAAGATTAGTGATTTCTGTCCTATTCCAAAGTTCCTGATTGAAGTCATGGGGTTTTGATTACTAATTTAGTTTGTGAAACCACATTTAATAAGCTGTTTCAGCTAATTTTAGCCAGCACAGTGCACTGCTGAGAGGTGCTAGGAATATTATTAAATTGACTCTTTTGACAATGAAGGCCAAAAATCCAGCATGTTCTACAGAGGTCAATCTAATGTTAGTCTGTTATAGCAAACAGAGGCATAACTGGGGTGTGACACTTGGAAACTGGCTAATTAGTGTAGTTTTCACTGGAACAAAACTATAATCATCAACTACATTTCAGTGAAACTATAAGAATACACTTTTAAAGAAAGGATTGTACATAAGCAATTTTTTTAAAATCTAATGAAGGTAACAGTTGCTGTTCCACAACATACAAATTAGGAGGATAATCTTTAGCCAAGTCCCTTCTTTCCTCTGCCTTATCTGAAGTGAAGAGGCACGTTTCAGTAGAAGTTATGACACTGTGGCACACTTCCAGTATTGTTTGTGAAAAGTCCTTGTTGAAATAGTATTTGGTCTAGGCTTAGGTTCTGCAAGTACAGCTGGTTTAGTATTGCTTGCTAGTGCTTTTGTAGCACATGGATGTTTGTATGTGTCTGCTGCAAAGGAGAAATCGATCAAGAGAACTGTGCTGAATTTCAGGCACTATGATAGTATAGAGGGCTTCATGACTTTGCACAGAAGTTGTGCATCATAGCCAGACTTAATTAAGAAGAAATAGAGCCTTAGACAGCATCACTGATTTGTTATTTGATTTGGCTCTTAATGAATGTATTTGATAACATTACCACTTCGATAAGCATTACTTATGTGTGCTTTTGGGAGTATGTTTTAGTCTTTTTGCAGCACCTGGCTAATTTATGCTTTGTTCTTAGCACTTTCTAATGGGCAATCCTTGTTTTATTGCAATTTGAGAATTAAGGATCTTCGTGGTATGATAATCCAAATTATGTTTGAATGCTGTTTCTAAAGAAGGGGGTTATGTTTCACAGGGTCATAAAACTAGGCTTTTGTGGGGTAGTTTGACTTTGGCCAATACTTCTGGCTTTGACAGAAGTTACAAGCTTCTAAGGGTCAAAATACCCTGAATATAGATAGTGGAAAGATGGTCTTTCAGGCACGTAGTTTTGAGAAATCTTTCTTACGGCTCTCATTAGTGGTTCAATTCATCGATGTTAAACTACCAGAGTTTTCCCATGTGGGTTTTTTGTGTGGTGTCATGGATTATTTGTACTGTGATGCATGTTTTGCCTCTCGGAGGTGGGTGCTACTCCAAGGAATCGCATGCACAGGTCTTTGGAAGGAGTTATCCCTACACAGGGATAATTTTATGATGAAGGCCTGCTCTGTCTTTTCCAAGGTGCTCTGAAGCTGGTTACACTTTATGGGGAGTGTGCTTGTGCTAAAGCTACCTTTGCTAGGTTTCCAAAGCATTGAATAACTCGGGTGGTCGTCTACCCTTGTTACGTTGCTCACTGCATTGCAGGCTCCTGTCGCCACCGTCCTGCATGTTACAGGGTGAGTCTGGACGGGATTGCAAAGGAGCAGAATAACAAGAGTGAATTGATGTGTTGATGCTGAGCTTTCAGAGAACAGTAAATAATTCATAGCGCTGAGTTTAAAAAAAGAAAAAAAATTAATGTTGACACTGGCACAAATTCAGTTTAGTCAGAGTTATGCTTTAATCACTTACTAGTCAAGCCCACCAAGCAGTCATACGTTTTGTTTCATCCTTTAAAAATAAATTTGACATCTCAGCTATGTGGCTATTCCTTAAGGCTCAATAATAGGAGGAGTTAATAGTATTCCAGCCTTCTTGACAATTGCAAAACAACTGTAGAAGTTCATTTTACGTGCAAAATCAATACTGCAAGGACCTTCTTTCTGTATTGTCTGGCCCATTCCGTAGTAAATAACTTTGTGCCATTAATGATGATTAAACTGTAGGAAGCCTAAACATTTTCTGTAGTTCGTGTAAATTGTAGTATTAGCTCTACAATTGTTTTATAACTTAAAGCAAACTTTTATTAATTCAAATTGCATTATATTTTATTTATGAGGGCTTCACTGCGTTTACACTAATACACAAACATTTCTGCAGTAATGCTATGCTGCATCTTAGTAATTTCAGTTACAGCCAAGTGGTGAACTCAGGTTGTGAAATTATATGGCAGTATTGGATCTCCTTTCTTTTCAGGATAATTGTTTTAATTTTTGATTTCTTGAAATCGGAAGATTCGGCTTGGTGCCGCGGTTCAGCCCATCTCAGAGCTGCGTTGTACTGGGTACTGCACAGAGGAGGATTGCTCCAGAGAAATATGAAATGGGACAGAAGGGGGAAAGGACATCGGCCGAATCATCGGCTGGGACTGGCCTTTATCAGCAGTGTCCCTAAATAATTGAGAAAATGACTTAATATTACATTAGCAGTTGTCTGACTTGTTGGACAGCCATTTGCCGCCACGATTCCCGCCCTGTGTGGCGAACTGCCATGGGCATAGGGATGGACGAGGTCTCCCATCTGCTGGAAGTGCTGCAGCGCTTAGTGTGAGCTTCCTTGTAATGGCTGATCCCCCAAAATTACCTAACTTCTGAAGAGGCATTTAGGGTTTTTGAACTGCTCTTCTCGTAGTATCACTTAGTCCTTCGCGTCTGATAGTCTTCCTGTGGGATTGATCAGAAAATCCTTTGTATAGAGGTTATGGTTTTAGGTTGAGCACATAAAATGCTCTTTTTATTATTAAAATAACTCTAGTAGTCTTGACTAAACCTGTGTATGGGGTGCTGGCACCCAGGCGCTGGGGGGTGGGGGGGAGCTGTGGGGCGGCCTCTGTGAGGAGAGGCCGGGGCTGCCCTGTGCTGGACACAGCCGGTTCCAGCTGGCTTCAGCTGGCTCTGACTGACCCACCGCAGGGCACGGCTGAGCCCCGCAGCCACGGTGGGGGTGCCTCGGGAGGAAATATATTTAAGAAAGGGCAAACCACCCCACAGAGAGAGGAGGAGGGAACAAAGGAGCGAGAAGCAGCCAGGGAACACCAAGGTCAGTGGAGCAGCTCCATGAGGCTGGAGCAGATGTTCATGGCAGTCATGAGGACCCCACGCTGGGGCAGGTGGGTAGTTCCTTCATGCTGAAACGATTTTTTTTTTTTTTCCCTGAAGGACTGCGGCCCATGGGAGAGAGCCCATGCCAGAGCAGGGGAAATATGGGAGCGAGCAGGAGCTGGGGGGAGGAGCTGTCATGGGCGGACCATAGCTGCCCCTGCTCTCTGCCCCATGTGCTGCTTGGGGTGGGAGGTAGAGAAGTCTGGAGCAAAGGAGTAAAGTTTGGCTTGGGAGAGAGGGAAGGAAAGGCGTTGTTTTAATGTTTGTGTCTGTTTCTCACTACCTGAGTCTATTTTAATTGACATTAAGTTACATTAATTTTGCCCAAGTTGACTTTGTTTTGCCTGCAGGTGTAATTAGTAAGCGATCTCCCTGTCTTTATCATGAACTGTGAGCTTTCTTATCCTATTTCCTCGTCCCCGTGCGGAGGGGGAGTGAGCGAGCAGATGGGTGGGAGTTTGGCCCTTGGGTTGTGGTTGGTTAAACTTGGCTGTTCTGTTAATTTTTGCTCTCTAGGCTTGTGGATCTGCTGAGGCTGGATACTGGAGAACAGGAGGTTCAGCACTCTGGTTCCAGCTCATGCAGTTGTATTAGCTTCTGTGTTTCCTGTGCTCCCCCTCTGAAACAGCTCTTGGATAAATTACAGAGGTGGGGATAACAGATACTGAAAAACCTGACTCTTGACTGGGATGCCTCCATTACTGTTTGCATCAACTAGATAGAATCTTTACATCATTCTTACCTTAACAAATGTTACAGTTCAGAAAATGTTTTGTCCTAAAGTTTTACTGCTTGTTGAACATTACATTTTAAAGCTATAAGCAAATGTGTAAATATTCCTGTGTAGCAGGAGTGCTTTTATTGTCGGTTTGAAGAATTTATCTTACAAAGACCTGTAATTATCGATAATAGCGTAACTGAACTTTCCATTCATAGACTAGTGGCAGTTCTTCAGTAGATTTGGCATGCTTGTATTAAAATCCAGTCCCTTTTTCACCATCTTGAGCCTAGCAACTGAAGTAGTAACTTGGTTCTTCTTTAAATTATAATTCTACTGCAAAAAGTTGCTTTTGTGAAGATACTTCGTCAGAACATCATATAGGACCTAACAGTCTGCAAATTAAAATATTAACTGAAAATAACACAAACTGGTACCATTCCAATGTTAATATGTACAATCTTGATAGCATGTGTTTCTTATTAATTTTCTGCCTTCACTTTTTTACTTTGCAGTATGATCTTATGTAATGTGATAATATGCCTACAATTCAAATTGTTAGGTTTTGAGGACTGAGAAAACACCAAGTGAGGTCTTCATTTAGTGCAATTTGTATGCATTTGTTTGTTTATTCCTTTCCCTATTTGGGATGTAATCTTCAAAACTGTTAGGAATGTGGATCAAGTAAGTTGCTCCTAGCTTACTAATATTTGTAATGATTTGTCTTTTAAAATTAAATAGTAGTCAAATATGCTATTTCAGTTGATGTATGCTCTGTGTTCAAAGAACCTGCTAGTTTGGGAAAAGTATCAGTATACATAGCACCATCTGCAAAACATTTTCTTCCTGAAACACCTACATTTTCAAGCAGTGAAGCAGAAGGCTTTAGGTAGTGGCATTAATGTTGAGAAAGTATGATTGATGATGGTCTTGTCACTTGAAATTCATTTCAGGTGTTGTGTTCCCAGTGTTAACTTAAAGTAATCACTGTAACATAAATGGATGATTTTTATAATATGCACATACAAGGTTAGTAAGGTAATAACTTTGGCAGTGCACGGTAGAACGTGATTACAGTGACTTTGTCCTCTGAATCTCTCAGATCAAAGTTTGCTGTGAGAGTTTTGCAGAGAAGCAGCTGGTCTTCATTTCTGAGCAGTGTTACATTGTAAGGTCATTGTCTAAGGCACAAGCCTACTGAATAAAATGGTGCTATTTTGAGTGGGTGAAGTGAGATCAAGGGAAGTGACTTTGAGTGTGTGTTCTTGTGTCAGAGAGGACTCAAGCCTGTATGCAGAATGGTTACGTGCAAGACAGGGAAATTCATCGGACTTTTCTTTGTGGACCTTCTTTTGCCATGGCCCCTTAACTGTCCCATTGTTGGCTATTTTCTGAAATCCACACTTAGCGTTCTACCTCCTCTACTAATTGAAGTACATGTATTTCTTTTAGAGACTACATAGATTGCATAAAGTAATTATAAATAATATTAGAAGACTAAATGAAAATCAGCTGTATTCAGTATTTTGTCTCTGTTTCTTCAGTTCTTCTTGCACCTGCTACAAAGTATAAGATTTTGTTAAGTACTAAATTTTCAGCATAAACAATTGCTGTGGTCTCTGCATGGTTCTGTTCAGTTTGATTTACATGGAAATGCTTCCATCTTCAAATCAATGAAGGTGTTTCATGATAGTAAAACTAACAAAGCAAGATGTACAGGATTTGAAGCATGTGGAAGGCTTGTGTAATTGTTGAGGTGTTCCCCAAACTTCAGAAAAACTATTGGAATAGGATATATTAGCAGGAAATACAATTTTATTTCTATGTTGTGTGTTATAGATGCAATAATAACCTGGAAATGCGTCAGTTAATATAGTACCTGTTTAATGTCATGTGACAACAATTTCTTAACATGCTGGTAATGGTACTTTGAGAATGATGGGCTATAGTCAGTAAGAAAGAATTTTATTGGTGTGTGCAGTTGGTAAGTAAACAGAAGACTCTTTTCAGGATGACTCTGTGTTAGAAATTTGAATTTTCTCCTGATTATTTTCTTATGGCCTTCTGTGACCCAGACACAGTTGCTAAGTGATAGCTGTAGTAGTATCTTTCTGGAGTTGGTTTACACTGAACTTAATGACAAATTATTTCCTCAACTGTGTTTTTCTTGGAGAAAAGTAGTGAAGTTTTTGGAAGTTAACTGATAAGTGATCTGACTGATGTTTACAGTGAACCACCAATGGAGCAGGACTCAAGTGACACAGGGACCATCCAAACTGCCAGTGAAGATATACCTATCGTGTTTCTTGGCCGTCCAGTGTTTCACTGTGGAATGAGACTGATTTGTGTGTAATTGTTTCCTGGGGAAACTTGATTCATATATCTCAATAATGCGAGCTTCTGTGATAGTGGGGACTGGGATTTCTCACCTGTCTGTACATTAGTAGAGGTTCATTATTGAGACCCAAGTTTCAGCCACTTACTAGTTTTGTGTGTGGTTCAAGAGACACAATTTACCTACCACTGCCATGTACAGTAAATCATAAACTTCCCTTGAAATGAATATATTGAATCCTGCTTACAACTTGCAGGAGTCTGTAAAGCAGCATAAATCTTAGATGTGCTTTGTCTCAACCAATTCTTTCAAGTGATGTAGTTGCTTTTAGAACACAACAGTTATTCACTGGGCTTAATAAATGGATTCTTAAATTCATGATTGTTGAAAAGCAGCATTGCTGCCTGTTTGAACAAACATGGTCAAATCCTGACAGTTACGTTTTTATAAGGTTTCTAAAGAGCATGCCACTTTTGTCCTAACTTTCAAATTGTTTATGACTTTAAGCTTTGTAAGTGTTTATGCTGAATTTGCAGTTCCTATAGAATAAAAATAATAAGTCTATTCTTGCTTGCCTCTTTGTCTAATGGCTTTGGTAACTCATTTCATCACTTCTGTTAGACAAATTTAAAATTTCTTCTATTCGAAAGCTCTGTGGAATACATGCCCTTGCCCAGTTCTTAAAATTGGACTTTTTCCTGCTCTAGCTCATCCTTTCTGCTAATGTCAAGTCTTGTGTGTTGAAAAGTATGGAGTTTTTTGGGGTTCCCTGCCCAGTTCCTTCATTACACTTTAGAGTGCCTGGCTTGCATTTGCTTTTCAAAGCGATTCTTTTCTTGCTTTTCTCCCTTACTAAAACCTGTTTTGGAAGTAAAGGGGAGAGGAACTTGTAAAAAACTTTGCAATGTAATCCTAAAAAATTCTATATAATGGAAAAATCACAGTGCAAGAGTAAATGCACCTGCATTCACCATGGTGACTTGTCATTATTTCCATTGTCTATAACCCTTGCTTCTCATGATCCTTGGTTAGGTGTTAAAACCTGGCTAGCATATTGCACACTTACAAACCTACTCTACAGATATCCAAAAAAGTTGCACCTTGTTTATAAGTAATTATTTTATAGCATACAAAATACAGATACTCGTAGGACTCACTGTTGTGAGTAGTCACAAAGAAATCAGTAGATTTTGTAGCTGTTGAGAGCAGTATGCACAGCAGTGTGTGTCAGATTAAGCATTCAAGAAAGAACTGGAGTCACACAAGTTATTTTGAGACCT
Organism: Stercorarius parasiticus; assembly: GCA_013396915.1. Taxonomy (NCBI): domain Eukaryota; kingdom Metazoa; phylum Chordata; class Aves; order Charadriiformes; family Stercorariidae; genus Stercorarius; species Stercorarius parasiticus. The sequence goes on along the minus strand of VWZL01002137.1, from coordinate 491,152 downwards.
AAATTAAGCTGTAGTATCTTAAGTTTTGATTACAGTTTGAATTAACAATTTGGATTAACAGCAAAAAAGGCTGTGACAAATAGAGAATGTAGGAGGATAGGAAGAGGATATATTTTGAAATGTTTAATGCAAGTTTATGGAACTGGCAAAAACCAATAGGTTGAATCACTAAAAATCGTGACGACTGCCTTTTGTCGGTTCTGCCTTACGTGAGTTGGATTTTTTTTCCATATATTTCTCTGTGAAATATTGAGAGTGGCTATTCTCCTGAATAAAGTTTTACAGTATCCTAAGACCGTGAATGTACATTGCATATATGATGTTGCCATCCTACTAATGATAAAGATTGGTTGACTATGGGGGAAGGACTAAATCTTAAATCCTTTCTTCGGTCAGAAGTAAAAACGGGAAACAACTCTCAGTAGCTCAGACATGAAATAAATTGAACAACTGACAGTTGTGTCAAATGACACTTCATTAATTACTGTATAGAATCTTTCTGGAGGTTGGAGCACTTCTTTAAGCAGCAAGTATAAGAATAAAGTATGCTCAACTCTTATCTGAGAAATGCCTTTGCCAAGATGTCTTTAAAAGAAATTCTGCTGTAAGACTAATTTTAAAAAAACACTAATTTTACTGATTGCACAACTCAAGTGTTTTGACCTCTTTTAAGAAAAAATGTGGCAATATGCTTTTTGAACTTATTGAATATTTATTTTTAAACTGCTTTAAATATAGATGAATTGAGTATGTTTAGAAATGCTAGTCACTGTCACTGCATCTGATTTCTGGGTGGTCGCATTATATGACTTTCCATTTTTCTGCAATTTCCCAAAGGGAATTTCATCTGTTAATGCATTTCTTCCGCAATTAATTGCTAATCTGCATACTTATGCTAGAGAGGAACTGGACATTTTTTGTATTCTTGTAAATTAAGCTTATTTGTCAGAATATTTTTTTCCTGGTAATAGGAAAGCAGGGTATGTTTCAGAGGTAGTATAGTTGAGCAGAATTTTTACAATAGCAACACCCCCTGGTGCCTTGTGGGCAGTCTGTACAGGCTGTCACTGAAATCACTGAAGTACTGTTTTCCTGAAGTATTAGAAACATGATGTAATTAGGCTGCAAATACAGGGCTAGGGTAATTAAACTTGGCTCCAGTAGTACTGGGCCTGTTGGAGTACCCTGCCTGGCCCACTTCCTTCCCAGCTGGGACTTCATTTTGCAGCTCTGGCTTGTGAAGAAGCAGATCCTTATGTATGTAAATGTTTTGTATCATCACATGTGTCTGATGATGCCTCATCTGTCTGAGGGAGGAGGCACAAAAGTACTGTAATAGAGCTGTTCTGTAGTAAAAATGGATTTTGAAAGGCAATGATGGATTTATTCAGCATCCAGGGTCACAGGAAAGTCTCCAGGTATAAGTGAAATTTTATAACAGCTTGCATGTGCTCTGTAGATTTTGAAAGGACACTGAATTAGCTGTTCAGTGTCTTGAGTTGTAGAAAGGCAGAAAATAACATGAAATATCAGGGAAACAGACTAATAAAGACATACAGTTTCAATTTACATGTAGCTTGTGAAAGATCTTTTTAGCTATAATTTTTTTTCTGTATTTATGTAAACAAATTCCTCTTTATGTAGATACTCATATTTTTCTGTTTGTAAGGATTGGTGTTTAATTTAAATAATCTGTAGTCTTGAACAAATAGCAGAAAGCAAAAGTTTTTTTTTTTATTATCATCTGTCACGAGTCAAGCAAAATGACATGATTTATTAATGACTACAGCCTTTGTTTATGTATGTACATATGAAAGAAATGGATTAAATTTGGATGTAGTGCTTACAGCCTCTTAAGTAATAGAAAACGACATCAGTTTTTCCTGTTGTTTTCCTAGTTGTGCTGCCAAAATGAGGTGAAGGTTGTTCTGTTACCAGCTTTGTTAATCCCAAAGGGTTTGTGTTTCTTTTTACTCCATCCTTTGGATGTATAGGCAATAAAAATAAAATTTTAAATGTGTAAGTCCCCCCTTCTCCCCTCCCTCCCCCTTTAAAACTGAACTGTGAATCAGAAGAATCCTCTTTGGAGTACATGAAAATGTTGAATTACTTCTTTAAAAAGTGGGAAGAATCCCACCAGTTGTGAAAGTGAATGAATAAAACCATTAATTGGTTCTTATTCCAAATGACAAGCTTTTAAAGTAATTTTTGGAAGACTTGAGTCTTCTCGGCACTATTGTAGAACACTAGCTGGGTAAAACCCTTTGGTGACAGAAAGCAAATACCTGTTTCTCAATAAAAGTTGATGATACCTCATATTGCATGGACAAATAAGTAAAATAAATGTAACAGGATGTAGGCTAAAGAATAAGAGCCATGAATTAGTTTAGAATATATTTAAATTTAAAATCAGTCTACTACCTGTCACATACAATAACATTTTGCCTTGTTAGATATTTTAGTAAGTGGAATTTCAAAGGCAAATTACACTATTTCTTTTGAAACATGTTTCTAGACTTTACTGGAATTGTTTCTCTAGATTGTTTTTACTGAACAAATTAAAATCTTGGGGTTAGTCTGTATTTAAATTTGGTATGTTCTCTCATGCTCCTGTGTAAGAAACAAAGGACAGTGGAGAGGAGACATCTTGATGCTGGTAGTTACTTTCTCTTTCCATGCTTACAGTACTTCATCACTCATAGTACAACTAGCCAATTTTAGAGTAACCAGTTTTAAATAGTAAGTCCAGTTGGACTGTTGATCTGAAGCTATTTTGGGAGGAGTAAAGAGGGAAGTGTTGTGGATCATCTGATGGTGTGCATTTGCCTAAATTTTGGCTGGGAAGTAACCCTGATTTTCATTATCAGTACACTTCCTAGTGGAAAACCATTAGGCATTTCTATCCATCTATATATTTTTTCATATGGTATAGGATAATGCTGGTAGAGCCTGCAATGAAAGCAGAGAGATGATTGAAGTAGTAATTAGAGAAGCAATAATAAAAAATTCTTCCAAGCTGCATGCTTTGGAAACCAGCACTGTGTTTAGATCTGTGCCTTTGGGGAATTTTTTTATGGTTCAAAGATAATGGGTAATTCTTGTGAAGTCCACAGCCTAGTGCCTGGCTCTTTTAAAGAGTTGGATTGTTTCATGAACGGATGCAGGGATACCGCAATTCAGTTGGTGCAAAAAAGAATACATCAGACAGTGCATAAGCGGAAACCTGTGCTCTACTGGCAAGTGGATTAAAAAGAGCTGAGGAGCCCTGCCCTGCATAGGGTACTCTGCCAGCATTGCTAGCAAATCTGTGCAGAAGCTATATGAGGATCATTGTGAGCACTTCTTTCAGGTGGAAGCCTTTCCTGTTCCTTAGGCGTGAATACTGTTAGGAGTAGTAGAAGGATATGAGATATTTGCAAAAAAGAAATCCATTTTCTTTTCTTATCTTTTTCATAACCTCCTTTGCCTTTGAGACAGTGTCTAAAAGCCACAGAGAAACCTCCCAGGAATAGAAAAGAGGTGGATTTTGCTTGTGTGTGTGCATGTTGTGTGTGGTGATGTATGTGTTTTGTTTGCTTTTTTTTTTAAAGATACGATTCATTGTAGAAATGTACTACTTTGTATAGCAGATGGTAACATACTCTCATCTAACAAGTGATTGCTCCAAGCTCAGAATTAGTTCTTCAGCTTTTTTCCTTACATTTTCCTGTGAATGTTGGGTAGCACTATTGAAATCAAAGTCACACAGAATCACAGAATGGTGATAGTCACCAAGAACTTCCCTGGCCATTGATGCATGTTCCTTCACCCACTTAAATGGCATAGCAAAAGCAATCACAATGGGATTGTGTATCTGAGTGTAATGATATGACTTACATCTATGTGATCCCATTTCTTAAACTTTTAGTATAAGCATTACAGTTTGGATTTAGTGTAGTTCACATCTTGGCAAACAGTAGGCTCAACAAGAGTCAGCAGAGTGCCCTGGCAGCAGAGAAGGTCAACAGTATCGTGGGCTGTATCAACAGAAGTAGAGTATGTAGGCAGAGGGAAGGGAATCCCCTTTACTTGACACTCATTAGGTCACATCTACAGTACTATCTCCTGTTTTGGGGCTCCCGATACAAGATAGATGTTGATAAACTGGGGCAAGTTTAGTGGGATTCTACTCTCTCTTTTCTGCCTGTTTTACTGACGAAGTTGAGCCTACTCTTTACAAGATCTTCAGGTCTTTTCCAGAAGAGCTGTTCCCCAGCGAGTTGGCCGCCATCCTGTACCAGTGCAGGGATTTGTTTTGTCATAGGTATAGGACTTCTCAGTTGTGCTTGGTGAATTTCATGAGGTTCTTGTTAGCTCAGTTCTCCACCCTGTTTAGATCCCCCTGAATGGCAGCACTGCTCTTCAGTGCATTGACTGCTTTCACTGAACTGATGCATTTTGTCTCCTCGAGGTAATTGGTAAAGTTATTCAACAGCATAGTTCTCGGGATAGGCACTTGAGGAACTCCACTTGTAACTGGCCTCCAGGTAGTGTACAAAACATCAACCACTACCCTTTGAGCCTGATAACTGTTGTTCATCAGGAGCTGCTGGTTTGTTTTGATCTCAGTAATAAAGGCAGTCATGCTTAGTAAAGTGTAGCTTAAAATGTCATTTATTGGAGGTAATATGATAAAAAGAGGATAGTACTGGTAATCTTATTGCCTTTGGGTTCTGGGAACTCAAGAGTTGTGGGGCGTCACATGAACCACCGACCAGGGCACATCTCACTGTGCAGATCCTGTCTGTGAAAGGTTACCCCATTTTGGTCTTTTGAGCCCTTACAGGATTTTTTGTTCATCGTTTCTACATGTTCACGTAACAATTTGTTGTGACACTTTTAGATAAAAACAAGAACATGCATGTGGTGGAGCTGCTGGTGGGAGCTGCCCACAGGCTAGTTCATTATAATTAGCCACAGACTAATGTGTGGCACAGTCCAGGTCTGCACCTGCTCAGGTTTACTGTTAAGGGAATCCCTAACTCCTTGATGTAGTGACCCAGTTAGGGTCACTACAGTAATCCAAACCGGTTTTCACCCATCTAGTAGTCAACTTACCTGGGCTATAAAATTGCAACTTAGATAAAGGGATACTGTAGAATGCTGTATCTAAAGCATATTGTTAAAGACAAAGCTCTTTAGTCACAGATCTTTTTGCCTCAGAAGGCAGCCAGGTTGGTTAAGAATAGATTATTAATAATAAAAATTATTTACGCTTGGTGAATACATGTTGGCTGTTCCCGATGACCTTCTCTGTTGTGTGCCCAGAAGTACATTCCAAGAAGACCTGCTCTGTGACTTTCATAGGGTCTGAAATGCAGCTGACTGGCCTGTTGTTCCCCAGTTATCCTTATTGCTCTATCAGAAGATGGGTGCAAGACTTGTCTTCAAGTCATCACGAGCCTCTCCTGATTGCAGTAGCCTTTCAGCAATGATAGAGAGCAGGCTTATAATGGCAACTCTCTCAGCACCCTCAGGTACATCCCATCAGGTTCCATGAACTTGCATGGGAGGATATTTCTTGGTAGATCCCTTACTCGATCCTTTTTGACTACTTGTTAGTTCTTTGCTTCCTTGAATAATCTTTATAAGGCATAAATGCCTGGAAACTTTGTCAGTAAAGATGAGCAGAAAATGTAGAGGGTAGAGTTGCTCTTTAACTTGCATTTGTCTCTTAATATGTAGCAGTATTCTTTGAAGCTAAAATACTTAAGATCTAATTTATTTCTGTTTACTTTTGGAAATTTGAAAAGGCAATATGTAATATTCCTTTTTTGTTTACTGTGTCCTGTCACTTAGCAAACATAATTATACTATGCACTTTTAGTATTACTTAAAAATGGTACAGCAATTATACTTCATTGACTGCATAATTGGACTCAAACAAGTTTTCTGTATTTGCAGGATTCAAAATGCAAAGTGTCAAAATTGCAAAATACTTCAAGGTAATTCTGCCAATTTATGAGTTAGCTTTTAAAATTTTGTTAGTTTTTTTTTGTCTGAGGTCTTTATTCAGCTCTTTAAAGTGAGCTCTGTGAAAGCTTTTTCTGCATTGGGCTTGAATTCAAGGAACCTTTCACATTCAGAAGAGCAAATCCAGACAAAATGATGCTAAAAATTAAACACTATGTATCAGCCTTCCCTCCATGTCGCCGCAGTTCCACATCCTATATCATGCAGTCTAATTGGACGTTCTGCCTACTGAGCACGGAGTTTGGAGCAACTTTATCAGTTTCGTGTTTTATAAGCTGACTCCGTAAGCTGCGGTGGCAGTTTTAGTTCTGGTCAGCACACAGTTAATGGCGTTAAGTTTGGGAGAAAATTCTGGCTTGCTATCGCATCTAGTCTCGCTTACGATCAAGTTGTCAATGCATTTTTCTTGCCGTTCTTGACTGACTTGTGATGCATACAATGTGTGTGTCCGGGTGCGTAATTGGTTTGAGAGGTTGTAGCTGCACCGTCTGGCCTTGGCCATCAGAGGGCAGCGCAAGAGTGCTGAACGCGGTAATGCAGGAAAATTGTGCCTGAAATGCAGCCTTTCTGTATAGCAATGGTGTTCCTTTAAGGAGGAGATGAAGACATGGGATTGAGTTCTTAATTCTGAAGAAAAATGTGTTGTATTTGGTCTAATGTGGAATGTATGTAAATGAGGATGATTTTATTCTCTTGGTATACACCAAATGCAAATAAGCATTTCACTAAATGTCATTAATTTTTAGTTCTGTGATTAATTTCCCTGTATCTGTCAGTATGAACTCATAAGCAAAAGTTAAGAAATGATCAACACTTAAAAATTCTGATGATGTCTTAACAGTACCTTCATGAATCTGCTTGCATATGTCATTCATAGTTACTAGGCTTTTATGTATTTGTGATATGTAGCTCATTCTGGTTTTTAATCTGGTGTAGCAGATATCATCTGGTGCATTTGAAGTTTTCAGTGCCTGAGGTAATATTATGTTTTGTCCATGATGTTATGACTACATAGGTTAATCTTTGAGTCATTAGACTTCATTCCATAAAGTTTAGCATCAACTAAACTGAGTATCTGACCATAAATGAACAATTATATTTTTCTATATTTTTTTCTTAATTATTGCTGAGACTGCTTAGTGTTGACATTTTTTTTTTTTTATGGGCAATTCCTGTTCTTGTTTTCTCTTCTTAGTCTCTTAGTTAATTTTGTTCCTAATGTCATTGTATTCTTATTAAATGGGCACTTCTTGTTCCTTTTTTTAATAATCTACATTAAAAGTTTTGTATCATCTTTAGAAGATAAGTGATTATTTCTCTCGTAATATTTTTTTACTAACTAATGTTGATACTGGAAAATAATGCTGTTTGGACTTATCCATAGAATGAAAAACTCTGTTATTAGCCACTCATCCCCTTCAAAAACTCTGCTTCTGTTTTCATGTCTTTTCAGCTTTCTAAGATTATTACTTGGGCATTTTCCTTCAGCATCCTTCCAGGTTCCCTCAAATCTTCTATAAACTGAAATACTGCAGATGCATCCTCATCAGTGGACATCTGGCTGTAAAAGTCATCCTGTTTTTAGAGCTTTGGTTTTGGCCTTGATATGACTATATTCATTACACCTAACCTTAATCTGACTAGTATTCTAAACATTCTTTGTATGGTTTAAGATCTGTGTGTGTGTTTGATTTTTATTTTTTTTTTTCCCCCTGCAAATGTAGCTTATTGGATCTCTGCAGATACCATTTTACCAGTTGGATATTTAGAGGGATGTCCTGCATTTGATACTGTATGAATAGCACAGACTGTTCCTGATGCTCTGGAGTCATGTGGGTACTGTTTCCAGTCCCAGATTTTTATTCTTTGTCAGCACAGCTGTGAAATTGCATGTCTGGTTTCTTATAGAAAAGGCATATTTCAAGTTTTAGCTAATATCACAAGGTTATGTCTAAACCTTTTCAAGGAGAGGATGTAGCACTCATACGCTCAGTTCTGAGCTGTTCAGGTTTTGGGGTTTTTTTGTTTTTTTGTTTTTTTTTTTTTTCACTCACCTGACCTCCACAGACCCCTGTCTTCAACCCATCATGGGGGAAGGAGGAAAGGATTTTACATATAGAGTTTGCAAAAGGTCTTCAATTTTAACAGTATTATACTGGGTCATGCTGGCGACTGGGAAGCTTTATAAGAGCCTGGGATAGCTTCGAGCTCTGTGTTTCCATTGAAGGGAGAAAGAAATTTACAAATCTTGCTCCTTATTTAGATCTCTCAAGACTAGATATTCTGTGGAGATGCTTTACTTTTTCATACTGATTTTTGGTTTTGGTATTTTGATGGAGCAGGAATCCTCATTACCAAGTGCAAAACCATCCATGTCTTTAAAACCAGCAACTGGGAGGTGTTCATGCATTCTTCTCATCCCCATCAATTGCATGTGTCCTTACAGATAAGTCTGGAGGGGTGTCCTGTACAGTCTCATCTTAATGTAGAACTGAACAAACTTGTCAGGAAGCTCAACAGTCAGGGGTCAGTTCAAGTCATGAATGTGGCCATGCCAGTGGAAGTTGACTTCAGTCAAGCCTTGTCACTTGAACACATTGCAGTCAATACCTTAAACGTGTCTATTAAGTTCAAGTGTCCTTAATGCCCTTAATACCCCTCAACTTCATTTATTTTTTTTAGAGAGTTCAGTGTTTAAGCTGATCTGTTTATGTATTTCAGTATTTAATATGGATGTACATACCTGTATGCAACCATATGTTTCAGTGTTCAAAATGATTGCATACTGGTATGGTCACCGTTCGTTGCTCTGGTACCTGGACACACATGCAAGAATATGACATAACTATCTCTATGTAGTACTCAAGAGCGATGTTAGAAGTTTTACTTGGAATTCACTTAACTTTCATTTCTTTGGTTTTTCTATTAACCTTCCCTTGTTCAATTGCTTCATGGAGCTTCCGTGTCATCTTAGCAGCAGGCATAGGAGAAAACCTGAGGTGCCAGATTACTTGTTGCAGTGGCTTTCCTCATCCTCAATTTTTCCAAGTCATTGCTGCAGTCAGAGTTTGATGTCCTGCATCTTTAACTTAGCCTTCTACTGTTCTAAATACTCTTATCACCTTCTCTCGATCTATTGGTGAAACCAGTCTATTTTCTTTCATTGGGCTAATGGTAAGATTTGGAATCAGCTTACCCAAGGCAGTTTACAAATAAAGTGTTAATATTACAATCTTATTTCCCACAGACTTGTGTTCTATTTGAATTCTGTTCCTTGTCAGATCTGTCTTCTGTTGTGTTTTGTGTTCCCTGCCTGGGAACAAATCCAATTCTGCAGCAAGCTTAAAAAACCGAAACACAGCTGTATTACAGAGATCTCAAAAATAAATAAATAAATGAAATACAGTGCTTACTCTTGGTAGAGCCACAGCCTTAAAAAAAAAAAAAAGTTAAGCTTAGGTGGTAACCGTGCAGCTTACTGCAGCGTTAACAGAGTTCGCTACATGTGACTCTCTTACCTTCAGCTCCGTATCTGTGCTATATCATGCTGTGACTGATAATAATTCTGAGAAGTGGATGAAAGTAGTAATAGATGCTAACATGATGATTTTATCTTTGGGATTTGTGGTGATAGCTCTAGTAAAGGCTGTGCATATCTAGCACACATGGAGGCAAGTGTGTTCTGAACGTGATTCTACACATTGCAGCTTTACTGCATGTGAACTTGAATATAACATAAGTATAGTTAAGATTTGCTTCTAATTTGGGTCGGGTCTACCTGATTTAAATGGCACTGTAAATTCAGGTTGTCTCACACATCAGGAGCGGCCTGAAACCCTGTTACTGCTGATGTTCCAGCTGGTAAGCCAATGAAGAAGTAGATGCTTGAGTGACAAAACACATCCGTTTGGAATGTGCTCATCTGCTTCTGCAGTGATCTGCTCTTGTGGCAAGATAAAGCAATAAAATAGCCTTGAAAAATATTTGACACGTTTCCTGACATAATTTGTCTGTAAGCTCATTTTTGCTGTTCTCCTCGTGTAACAAAGTTTCCTCCTACAGTTTGCAACAGTCTTTCTCAACATAATAAAGGTAATAGAGAAGTGGTACTTCGTCAGTATTAGAGATCGGACTTACAAATCCTAACTGTAAGGTGTTAGTGATAAAAGTTGTCTTCCTGTGTTTTTCAGTGAGCTACTTGCATTTATAACCCATGTTTGTGAAGTCTGAGTTAGAATAGCAGTGTGCCGTATATACTTGTGTACTGCACAGAATTGAAAATATAGTTTAATCAACTGTGTTATGATCCAGTAATGCAGCATTAGATTAAAGGCCCCACAGGTGGCATCTGTTTAGAAACAGATGTCTGTTTCTAAAAAACAGGTATCTGAAGATACTTTGAGCACTCGAAAGGATTTTTTTTCGTGTCTCTTGCTGACCATAGACCCATGAAACTGCAAGTCTGTATTGAAGAAGGGCAGTGTCAGGTATGCTTACTTAATTATTTGTTATTGGAAAGATAAATGTTATTTATCTGCAAGATGAAGTGAAAGGTCTTTGGCATACAAAGTGATTCTAAACCAGCCCTAGAACTGCATTCTGTGAGTTAAAGCAAAGGTATTCCACATTTCGCAAGCTAGTCCTAATGAAATATTTTTTTTGCTTACAAAAAAATGTTAATCACTGTTTTTTGGTGTACCTTAGAGTGCATTTAAATGCTTGTAGTCGTTAACTAGGGGGGTACTATAAATTATGTATCTATATTAAATGTGTATGTTCAGGCATTTTTTTATTATCTAAAACTTGACTCAAAAGAATACGTTTGTTTAGGAAAATGAAATAGACCTGTCAGTGTAGTCACTGAATTTACTATTAATTTAAATAAAATTGAGACTATGTATCACTGCTGTGGTCAAACAGTCATTGTGGAGGAGGCAGATCCATTTAGTGTTTGAATAGTGAAGTTTTGAATGTGTCGTTCTTAGAACAGGATTTGCCTCAGTAATGAACAAGGTGAATGGTGAGAATGGTTTAAACTTCTGTTTGCTTATTATACCTTTTCAAGTTACTTATCAGTCCTGGGTATTTTTCTCAAAAAGGTGAGGAATTACCGTGTCTTCTTTATATCAACTAAGTAATTAAAAATTATCTGGAACACATAAGGAAGATTAAAAACACAAACAGAATATTGTAAATGACTTAAAGTTCGTGGGGTTTTGATAGAGATTCCAGTTAATTTTGAGCATAATGGCTGTCATCTAAAGCTTTTTTTTTTTTCTCCCCTGAAAAGAAAAGATATTGCGTTACATGGCAGAAAACTACCTCTTGCTAGATGATACAAAAGAGCTGCCCATTTTTAATACTACTTCACTGGTAGTAATGTGTTTGCACTTTGTGTTTATATATAGATTATTTCATTGAAGAATATAGTAAAATATAAATTAATTGGTAAAATAGTAAAAAACAAACAAACCAACAAACAAAAAAACCTGCATGACAGCATATGATTAATATGCCTTTTTGAGCACATAGTTAAAAACATTGCGATTTCTTAAATAAAACGCTGCACACTGATTATGATTTACTTTCTTCTTTTCCCATCCACCTTACACCGCTTGTCAGGGTTGGGTAAAGAAACTGGGAATACAGGAGTGAAGTTGAGCCTGGGAAGAGGAGGGAGGTTGCGGGAGGGTAGTGTTTTGGTTTTTGTCTTTGTTTCTTACCATCCAGGTCTATTTTAATTGTCAATACATTAAATTACTTTTCCCCAAGTTGAGTCTGTTTTGCCCATAACAGTAGTTGGTAAGTGACCCATAAGCTTTTTGATCTATTTTCTTACAGCCTCCTGTTGAGGAGGGAGGGGTATGTGACTGGCTGGGTTGGAGTTTGACCCTTAGCCAAGGTCCACCCACCAAACTGTTTTAGGGTTTCTATTTTATGCCCTGCTCACACATTCTGTGAAGAATAGAGAGTCACACCAAACAAGCTGTCTTCTCTTGGCAAACTGTGACTGGTGCCGTGGACTCTGAACAGGGCGCTCCAGCTGATCAGGGGGCTCAGGTCTTGATTGGTGGCTTCTGTGCATAGTGCTTCCCCCTTGGGCTCAACTTTTTTGCAGTGTTGGATGTTCATGGATGTGTCACCTCCTCCTGCTCAGGACTATTATTTTTCACATATTTATTTTTTTCTAATTTAGACTCAGCATAAGCTGTCAGTGGCCTTGTTGGTGATGGTATCTCTTTGATCTTCTCTGTATATAAGACCCACTTGCTGTTGTTACCTGAGGTGATATTGTTTGGCTTTCTGGCCCAAATGTATTGTAAGAATGTAAAGCTGTTACGCTACCCATGCTTCTTTGTTTTTGTCCTGTGTATGCCTAAAGACTTAGAGCAAGGCAAATGTCGTCTTTTGCGAAAGCCTAGCACCATAAAAATTTTCTGTGCTTTCCTCGTTTTCCCAGATGATTTCCTAGAATCATCTAACGAGTTAGAGATGGACAAGCGTAGTCAAAATCTTATTTTCTGAGTAATACTTCCAAGCAGGTTTGGACAATATAGAGTTGTTTTCATCTGTCGTTTATTAAAGGCATTAGGTGCAGAAAGTTTGAGTTTGAGGGTGAAACAAAATAGCATTTCATCGCATGTGCCCTTTCATTTTGACTTATTGAGCTGACCTTAAAGAGCAGAGATAATCTTTTAGACAAATAATTTCCCATTAATCCTTGCTTCGTAAAACAATGTCGTTTATGGGCCTGTGGGGTGACTGTCATTGCTTTGGCATTTTATCAGAGCTGTTTTCTGTTTTCTCCTTATCTCTTCCATTGTCTCTTGCACATATTTGAAAACAGTTTTTTTTTTTCCCAACCTCAGTAACCGTATTGTCCTTGTCCCAGATAATTTTTATTTTTTTTCTCCTGTTTGAGTGTTCTGCACAGACTTAGTCTTGGTGAGATCACAAGTTCGTGTGAAGAGAAGCTAGTTTTCTTATGCAAAATGGAGAGATGGAGAGTGGCATTTCACATGATTTTCAGTAACCGTTAGAGAAAATGTTGTAAAAAGCAAAATTAAAATTTAAGAACTATGCAGATTTGGAGTCTGGGTTTTTGTGGTCATAGGGGTGATGCAATATGTTGACTGCTGTAGGAGATATGCTTAGTAGGACTTGTCATCACTGTGTTTCAGGAAATAAAGCCTTTAATGAGTATTTAAAAAAAAAAAAGTGTCACTCAACACATCTGGTCACAGATTAGTGAGAAGATCACTGAAGCTTTTTTGGTGTCCAAGTATTATGCCACACCAATCTGCAAAAGAATTAGTAAGTTGACTCTCATTGACAAGTGATTATTTGTTATTATTTACTATTGTTGTGTTGATAAACTACCCAGAACAAAACTGATCCATATTTGCATCTAGTCCCTTCTGAATTGTGTATAGACCTTATTTTTTTATGCTATATTTAACAATGGCTATATTTAACAATGGTGGAAAGTAGCTTTTTGTGTACTTTATGTAGTCTTCCCCCACACAGGTTATTTTCTGTCATGAGAACATGCTACTAGTAGTTGTGAGCAGCTTAGATCCTTTAGGGCTTTACAATTAGTCAGCTGCCATGGCGAAACAGATTTGATGCTAGCAGCAGGAGTTTCTTGGCTAATATAAATACTTGAACTAGTAATTACAGCCTCTGATCCTCTGCCAATAGCAATTACATCCGCTCTTCCTCTGCCTCAAGGGTGGTAAACTGCTGTAATTCAGGAGGAACCAAACTTCTGCTGTCGGTTGCTATCAGACACTTGGCCAATACCCATTGCATATTTTCATGGCTCCCAATGGATCATAAAATGTGGTTTGAAGAATACTAGAATCATGCAAAGAATACAAAGGATATTTACTCACAGATTTTGGCTAACAATACGTTGGTCTTGATTTAGAAAATGGATACTGGATCTGTTCAAAGCCTAATGCTTGGGGAGTATGTTCTTCATAAATACTTTTTTTTTTTTTTAAATGCCCCCTTTATTTGATGACATTACTCTAAAGTGTCTTCTCTCCTGAAATGCAATGGTAATACCTGGTTTGGCACTTCTTTAGGTTGGCTATTCTTCTTTTGCACATTCAGCTGGCTTCAGACGGCCACTTCTGTCTTTCAGTCCTCTACACTTTTGGTTGCTGGACTCTTTTTCAAGTCTTTTAGACTGTTTTTAGTCTTTTTCAGCCCTTGTGCTGCAGTCATTATGTGCATTTATTTGTTCAGTGTGTAATTATTTCATTAGTCATCTCACAGTAAGTCAGATGCATTAGCTAATAGGAGCAGTTTTCAGACTTTCTTCCAGATGAAAGAAAAAAATACAGGCTGGTGAGAGTCATGGTCCCAATAGCACCCTCTGATATTTTGCTAGTGTCCTGTTCTTGAAATCTGTCCTTGAAGAGTAGTAGACGCACCTCAGTTGCTAGTAAACTGTTCTCTGTTTTTCTGCTGATCTTTTCAATTACATTGTTATCTGAGCAGGGGGCTATTTTCCTGTGATTATTTTGTTGTTTGGATACTTTAGAATTTAACAAACTAAAAACTCAGAAAATTCTCTTGTAATTGACATATAACACATTTTCCTTGTAGAGTCTGCTGTTGTGTACAGTTTATGTTGTTTTTTTGCAGTGTTTTGCTTTCTGAGATATAATAGTGTCTCTCACCTAATATTTTCCTGTGAAACTTGTTAGGACTTAGTGTCTTTCAGATTCTTTTCTCTATCGAATGTGGTGATATGGGTTAAGATGGGCGAAAGTTGTTAATTCTAACACTGAAAGATGAGTGTTCATAGCAGGATCACTCTGGCCTCATTTTCTCTGGGAAAAATGTGCAAAATAGTTGTCATGGTATTTACTTACCTTTTGACTTGCTGGACCTACGTTGGTTGAAAGTGAGTCTGTCTCTGTCAGGGAAGCTGTATTAGTTATCATCCAGAGGGGACATGCAAACTGAAAGATACAGTGTCTTGATGATATTAAATGTAATGCTTTTCATACAATTCATCTTTAGGAAAGGTTGAATTGCTTTTATACTCTAGTTAGGAATGGATTTGCTAGCCTGTATATAAGATTCTGTTAAGGGAGGTCATTCTGTATACTTCTCTATGCAATTGCCCTTTTTCTTGAAGAGTCATTGACTTTCAGATCCAGGATGTTTTCTGTTAAATATATATTTGAATCTAGTAGGAGGCTTATTAAGAAGTCTGGACTGAGCTGTCCTGTGGTTTCTTTCTATTGTGTTCTCTCCTTTTCCTCATCTGTAAGTGGTCATCTTTCTTACTGGTTCTATAAAATATAGTGCTATTGTTATTGGTTAATATCAAAGGATAAAACACATCTAATTGTTGAACATGGGGACTAGTCTTACATTCCACATATCCTTACGCAAACATATCTGGTTATGGCTATTCAGCATGAAAAACTAGGACAAAAGACAGGACAAGTAATAAATTAAACACCCAGATACACAGACTCTGAAGAATGGGTGATAATTAAGAAGATACCAAAGACCAAAACTATCAGACTCTTGGTTGATGGACCATTGAAGGAGCAGCTCAAAGCCTTGAGGGAAACAAGATTATCATGTGTCTCATGGAAAAGTGCAAACTTATTATGGGATATTTGGGGAACTTGTGTCATTGTTTAAAAGTTATTATGGAGCATCTAATGGAAGAGCCAAAGGCAGGAAAAGGGAGCGTAAGAAATCTGCTGATAGTTGGGCTTGTGCCCAGTGCCTTATCACCGCAGTAATAACTTAATAAGAAAATCTATCTCATTAAACACTATTCCGCATTATTTTCCTGGTTTTCTCTGTTCTCTGTGTGTGTGGTGTTAGTGAACTTCAAACCGGAGTAACTGGTGGGTAGCTTCAGAGGTTTGAGAGCCAGAGCCCGTAGGTCTGGGGGCAGAATACTGGAGGGAGCAGAGGGTTTGGGAGGCAGGGGCTGATGTCCAAGCCAGCTTCTAGAGGGAGGGTCAGGGCTTTGAGAGGCAGCCTCTGGGGAGACCACAGTTTGTGTCCGGCTACAAAAGGCTCGTGCATAAGGTCAGCCAGCACGTATGAACAGATCAGACCATTTGTATAGTTTGTTTATGCGTGTGCTGTTTGTGTGCGTGTGGTGCCTGTTCTTGCGTTTGTGGAGTTCTTGTGGCCAGCGGTGTCTGCACAGTGTGTGTGTGTGTATGAGGGGTACATGGTCAGCCTTGCTACTGCCTGGGCCAGGGTCAGCAGGTGGCAGCAGCCTGGTGGTGGTGGGCTGGGAAGGAGAACATCCCTGTGCCTTGAAACCCACCAGCTTTGGCTTCACTTCAGCAACTTGCTGTATGCACTTCTGCTTTTACTTAAAAGCACCAAGCCGCAGGCCTTAATAGGAGGTCCCGCTGCATAGTTAAGTTCTAAGGCAACAATATTATGTTTTATAATTAAGTAGTTTTTTTGAAGGCTTGGTTTTCTGCTTCATGAACTTGAGTCCTAGGGGAAGTGCTCTTGTGTCAGAGTGTATTTTTGTTCGGAAGTAAAACATTTGTGGTAATTGCAAACTTAAATAATCAACATTTTAAAAAAGGGAATAAAAAAACTACACACTGTTGAAGTTGCTAGTGGTTTTCTTTAATGCGAATGTTCTTTTCTGTTTTGGAAAGAAAATACTTAAACATTAACTCTTACTCATATTTGGGAAATGTCATTGCTGTTGTTGGCAATTGAGAGTTGAGATTAAGTAAAATATTTGAAAATGTTGATAAGTAGGCTCAGATTAATGCTGGTTTTTAGCAGCATGAAATACGAGCGCCTGTCATGTCTTTATCTCTATTCACTAAAGATAAGAATGTAATCACTGGTACTTGAACATATGGGAAGCTGGGGCTTAAAACTCTTCCAAAGGTTGGCAGGATTTGATTTTGCTTCTTAAAAAAAAATAAAAAAACCAATATTGTAAAATATGCATAACTGAGCAAAAGTATTCCAAATACCTTTTTACTTTTGGAAGATGGATGGTTTCTAAGTCTTAGCAACAGAACAACTATTTCCAAGCAGTACCAGATCTTGAGAGAATAAAACACTAAAATTCAAATGCCTTTGAGGTTTGAAAGAGGTTGGCGTCACACAAACTGCTGTAAAAAATATCTCTTCTGTGTTTGCTGTTAGTAAAGATCAAGTATGGAGTTCTTAAGGATTACTTAAATTTATTTGAAGTTGTATGGCAGCTTTCTCAAGGAAGAAAAGTCACTATATGAAGATTTGGCAAGCTCATTAAACAGAGAAAATGCTTTGCAATAGGATCCTTTTTCCTTAGATGTGTATGTCTTTACCCTAGTGTTTAAAGACTGAATAGGAACATAATCTTTGGCAGTGTTGATCGTGGTAAATCATCCTGGTCCCTAACGACAAGTATTTTTAAGATTTTTTGTTAATTATTTTTCTCTGAAAACAATCTGAGAGTAAAATGATTTCATTTCTAAGAAGTCACTTCATTTCGTCGTCATCAAATCCTTTTTCAGGAGTTACAATCTTGTTAGAATTTGTGTGTAATTGCTAATCGCTAGTAATTTTGAAAATTTCATTACATTGCAGATGAAAACATGAACTCTTGAGGATGCTTAGAGAATGGAAGTTCTTGTATGGAAAACGGGAATGCTCTTAGTTGTTCAGAAATACTTGATACTGGAGGTCTGTGTTACATGTTGTGAATTTGGCTTTAAACAATTGTGATTCTTTTTGACCATCTTTGCTACTTGGGCTGTTGAAATTAGAAGATTGGCGGAACTTGTCTGATCTCCTATGGTTTTTTTGTAGAATCACATATTGTCTGAGGTTGGAAGGGACCTCTGGACATCATCTAGTCCAACCTCCCAGATTAGACAGGGTCATCTACAGCTGGTTTCCCAGGACTGTCCAGGCAAGTTTGGAGTATCTCCAAGGATTGTAGACTCCACAGCCTCTCTGGGCAACCTGTCCCAGTGCGCACCCTCACAAGGAAAAGGCATTTCCGGGTGTTCAGGTGGCACTTCCTGGAGTTCAGTTTGTGTCCATTGCCTCTGGTCCTGCCACTCGGCACCTCTGAAAAGAGTCTGGCTCTGTCCTCTTTGCACCCTCCCTTCAGGTGTTTATATGCATTGGTAAGATCCCCCTGCACCTTCTCTTCTCCAGGCTGAACAGTCCCAGGTCTCTCAGCCTTTTATCATAGGAGAGAGGCTCCAGTCCCTTCATCATCTTTGTGGCGCTATATTGGTCTCTCTCCAGTATGTCCATCTCTCTCTTGTACTGGGGAGCCCAGAACTGGACTGAGTAATTGATTCTCAGTAGTAAAATCCTGTTAAGAAAATTAAATCTGTCCTCTGAAGTTCTACGGTAAAACTGATTTACAATAACTGATTTTTATACAGTCGCAGATGTATTTATTTCCTGTAGTGCCTTATGAATGGCATAGGGCTTTAGTAATAAAATTTGTCAAGATTAATAGCTACATAACAGCTTTTTAACTCAAGATTTTTTATGATGGTTTACATTGTAGAACAATAGATGGAGCCCTGTAGTAGTAAAGATGACTATGGAAAACGAGATTTTAATTGAGTGGATTGGATGGGTATATAGATGCTTGTTTCTTCTCTTTTTGACTGTGTATTATCTTCATCATTGGAGGTTAGTGTAGTTATGGCTGTTCTTAAAGCAGTTTTGGAGCATATCATTAGTGCTAGACTGATGAAGTTTGTGATGGGAAAAACCTACCGTGGTTTCTGTCAGTGACTTTGAGGGTGCTTAATGAAGCAATAATGAATCTTTCATGCTTTATAGCTGATTGCTTCTTGTGTGTTATTGGCTAGCAACTTCTACCAAATTACGCAGAGATGTTGGTTTTCTTAATTCCCTTCTCATGAACGAAGGGAAGTGGGGGTGGGAAACTTCAAAATCATAACTTTAAAACCTTGGGGAAGTCACTGCTGTCTGAGTGACCTTCTCCCCCTCCAGTAATGCTCTGTTGATGCAAGTTAATTAAAGCAGCAATGTATAGTTGAACTAAAGAACAGATTCCAGGTTACCTTGGAGTACTGGAATCAATATTTAGTCTGTGAACCTGGGAGAAAGACAGCAAAATGGAGAAGCTTCTGTTAATAAATAATTGCCAGAAAAAGAAACAAAAGACCTGCATGCAGCCAAGGAACAGTAAGCAATATTGAAGAGATGAAGAAATATTTGCATTTATTAGAAGTTGGTAGTGAAATAAAGTAAATTATTTCATTTTCCGGGCTTGCTGTGGAAACAAGTGTTCCAGTACACCATTACTAGTTTTAAAATTACTAGCTATCCGGAACTAGATACAAAACCGGACTAAATTAAAAGTTGAGAAAGCTATTGGTAAAGGGCAAGTCAGTGGTGAAACAGTTGATAAAATCACTGAAGAACCGTCATAATTATGGGAAGCAGTATTATTTAACAGAAGATTTGGATTTTGCTGACAAGGTAGCTTTCTAAGTGGCTACTTCAATCTACATATAATTAAAGCCTGAAAGACACTACATGCTATTGTAAGAAAGATGGAATTAATAATCTTTTTTTGGGGAAAAATATCTAATGAGCATCTTGGTAACTGTCAACTTTACCTTTATGTTTGAATGCAAAAAAGTACAAGAGATTAGTTCATTTACATACTTTCACCCTAACATGCAAGTGAAATGAGTATATGGACAAGTAATAATGATGGAAAAACTGGCAACAGTTCACTTACCAATTAAACAAGGTTTAATTATTGAAAAACTTTGCTTTAAAGACTAAATATTAATCTTCAACCCAGATGTTATTTATACCTCAGTGTGAATATGAAAGTGAGGCATTTCCAAATGGGAAAAATAAATCAATTACCTTCAGAAGCAAATGCCTCAGGAAAACATTAATTANGTTCTTAAAGTATTAGGTAAATATCTAGGACACACTAGCAAGGAATTTCCTCACAACTATTAATTTGTTTCTTCTGCCACGGAAGATTTGTCCTTTGGCAGCTTAAATTAACTGACTAATATAAAAAGACATTAATTTTATATATACAATATTTATAATTTAGAATATATATTTTATATTGTAATATATATTTATATATAGCTTTTAAATTGCTAGATACAGCATTTAAGCAACATTGATAATAACTATGGTGCCCCTCCCCCCCTTTTAGAGTCAAGAAAAAGAAAATTATAGTGCTAAGAATATAACTTGAATTCCTTTTTTTTAAAAACAATAAGTTAGCTGTTGCCTTTTATTTGCTTTCCTTAGAACATCCTTAAAAGTTTTCATTCTCTGTGATTTTTCTTTGGGCTGGTTTGTGTTATTGTGCAGGGTGTGTGTGAGAAGAGAGTTGGGGGGGGGTTTATTTAATTAAAAAAAACAAAACCAAAACAGAAAACAAACCCACAAAACCAACTTTAGCCTTATACTGATGCCTGTATCAACCACGAGAGATTCATGAAGAAAATTTTTTCTTGTCCTTTGAAAATGTCAGAGTTGTTACATTTGTAGTAGGAGCCCAGTAATGCCAATCTGTATTATTTATTTTCTTTCTTCCACACATTTGGTGTTGCTATATGAAAATAATCTGAATGCTTTATGTATTAAATTATATTGGCCCATT
>VWZL01002137.1:240460-460616 GCA_013396915.1 Stercorarius parasiticus | reverse complement strand
ACACAGAGGCATGTCTATATAAAAGTCATCTAGTGTTAAATATTATGTAAGTTTTTCTATGCAAATGTAAACTGTATACAATATAGCTTAATGGACTATATTTACATTATGTGTCTGCTAGACAGCTGTCTAGGTAGAATATGATTTTTAGGTCAAATATGTTTCGAAAAAAGTATACTACTTTCAGTGATGTCTTGCTTTTTAATCTTAGAAAAATATTTTTCACTGGTTGACTTTGTTAACTTGTAAATACTTCTACTAACTTCAGATTCTGGAAGGCTGTGCTTAGTTATTTGAAATAGGAGAAAATATGTCTTACTCAATGTTGTGTGAAGTTGTAGCAACGCAGGGTGATTTGTTACCTCAGTCCTGCTTCGTATATCAATTTTTTTGAAGCTAATGTTTTATTAATTGAACTTCTGTTTTCTTCCAGCTGACAGCACGATCACTGCCTTCTGTACAGTCTGATGAGAGACTACAACCTCTGCTTAATCATCTCAGGTAGCATAAACTGAAAGCATGAGTGTATTCTTTCATACAGATTAAAATAATTATATTAGAATGTTTTAGTTACAATTTTTCCAGACATTCTGTCTGTGCAATTGGCTTTGATTTGGAAAAAAAGCCCTGAAAGTATCCTTTCAACTTAACAAAAACTTTATAAATGACATGAAACATAATTTACAGAACTGGTGCTACTTCTAAGTAACAAGAAAATATTTGTAGCTTTTATAAAAACTTTTTTTATACTAAGTGCAAAGTTGTTAAGCTTCTTTATGAACAAAACAAATTCCAAATTACACTGCCCAGAGTATGTGCCTGCCTTGTTCCAAATATTTTATGCTCTGTCATCTTTCTGGAAGATTTCTACATCACTGTCATTGATGAATGGAGTCCTGTTTTCTTCTTTTAATGGACCTAAGGAGAGAGCTGAAAATGTGAACCATTAAGAGTGCTCTGCAATACAACTGAAATAATCTGCCTCTCTTTAGTAGAAGCAGTATATAGAAGCTTTCTACTTTCTTTGAGTGTGTTTGGAGATGAAGAGTGAGAAAACATACTTTTCTGATGTTCTTTAGGTTAAGCATAGATCTGGTCTCTTTTTTTATATACGTGATTGCTTTTTACCACTTCATATTGTTTGTGAGAGTTTTCTTACTACTGTAGTATGCAGGAGGACAAAGACCATAAAATTAAAGGGAGATGCATTGGCTTAGAATCATTGAATAATTTAGCTTGGAGTGAACCTCTGGAGATGATTTAATCTAGCCCCTGCTCAATGCAGATCTGGTTAGATCGGGTTGCTCAGGTATTTATTCAGTTGAATTTTTAATATCTCTAAGGGTAGAAATTTACTTAAATATTGAATGTCAGTAATGAGAGCTCTGGTTTTGAACATGTACAGCTTTGCATTAAGATCACTGAAATTGTTGAATGAATTAGAAATGGAAGTGGTGAGGCTCCATCATGACAGCACTGCACTGGAATTAGGATGCAGATCTAGTTAGCATGGGCTTTATTTCCTATGGCGTGCTACTGCTTGAGGTATCTGTACCCAAAAAATTGACATTTTATTTTGATTTCTTAAAAAATTCTCCTAATTTTTATTACATAGGAACAGCTTCATATCTTACTGCTTTTAGTGTAAATTAGAACAGGAAAAATAGTATCATTGTATCTCTGCTTATTTACACGATTGAACTTTGTTCAAGAGCAATGAATGAAATAAATATTGTGGTGTAACTGTTACATAGCTGGTTAGGGGATACTTCTGAATGCCAATAACCTTCCATGTTTTTATTACCATACGTCTTACTAGAATTTTAAAAAGTATGCCTCAGTGGCATACCTTTCTCCACTTGAAGCCGATGAGCAATTAGGTTAGATTTTATAAATCGTGCTCTCTAGGAGTAATTACTGAGAAATCTGGAATTTCTTTTGATATATGCTGTGCATCTATGTAAGTGGAACAGCCTTCAGTATCACAGCAATCACAATCCTCCCTGGGCTTTTTTTTTTTTTAAAGCTGGGAAAAGGAAAGGTTGCAAAAAAAGCTAGTTTAACACCAGCTACTTTAACAAGGATACTTGTATCCTACATGTATGCAATAAGGTATTTTTTGCACATTCTTACGTTAACTTGAGTATGTATGTTTAACGACTGGTAAGTTACTTCCATTTTGCCTTTGTGAAAATGGAGGGGCTGTTCCCACTACATTTTGTCACCAGCTGAAAAAACTACACAAATGCTTCTCAGTTGCCTTTTTGGAAGTTTCTTTAAAATAGACAAAACCTTACAACTTGAAAAACAAGCTCTGGCAGTGAACACACAGATGACCAAACAGGTCTTCTCTGTTTTTTATTTCTGTGACTACGTGATTAGTTTTTGCTTCATCTTGCTTATAAGAAAGGAGACTATTAGTAAGTTGTAGGCTTTTCTCTACCTTCATTGTGTGAATTCTTACAGCAGTATTTTATTTTTGGCATATGTCAATAGAGCTTTATCAGGGGAGCAAAAGCTTAGATAGAAACACGTGAAAAGAGCACACAATTGAAGGTTACGGAGCATTGTTTGGTTGTTAATGCCCAACACATTTTTTTGGCAGCTATTCATATCTGCGTGTGACTTTTAAATCAGCTAGTCCTCAGAAAAGGTCATTTTACTGTGGATTACGTCTGCATAGATATTTAAATCAATGCCCATTTTTTTAAATGGACATAACGTATTTTGTAATTGTACGGTTCTGGACTAAATATGTATTTTAGCTGTGACTTTGGTCCTCTTTTTGTCCTATTCTGTTTCATTGGTGCTTTCTAATATTAATTGTACTAGACGAAAAAAAGAGAGAACATTTTTAGTTAAAACGTTAAAATATTTGATGCACGGTTGTGCTTAGGGATTTCACATGCTCACAGTAGGGTACAAGGAGATTTAAATTGCTAAAACTAGTAATTTAATAGAAATGAAAACTTTATGTCTAGATGCATGAGAAGAATGCTTCTGCAACTGCTGCTTTCAAAGGAGTTTATACGGGTTTTGTGATGAAATTACAGGGTCATAACACTCTACTGTTTAAAGTCTTCAGCAGGAATAATTTCAAAGATAGACAAAAACTGTTGTATGTAATCCCATCAAAATAGTATAGGACTGTGCCTGTACATGAATTAAAAGGAGAAGCTGAGCTGACTTTGTTTGGTCTCGTGAAGACGAGGCTTAGGGATGATCAAATAGCAGCCTACAACTCTTTGAAGGACAAACATCACGGTATTGGAATTCTCGATGGTGCCAGAGGATGTAACAAATGACACTGGTCACATACAGTAGCTTGGGAGGTTTAGATCAGACATTAGGAAAAATATCTATTCTAGGATGGTAGTGCAGCACATTGCCCAGAGATGTGGGCTCTTAGTTCATGGAGATTTTTAGGATTCAGCTAGAAAAAGCCATGGCTCACCTGACTACTATTGGGTGTAGTCCCACTTAAAGTGGGGTGTGGAATTAAATGGTCTTCTAACATCCTTTACAACCAACGTGTATATGATTCTGTTAAATCTATCTTCAAATCATAGTTCATAAGGCTGATACAGAAACCGTGTGTTTTGCAAGACTGGATTTTTTTTAATGGATAACACAATACTCATGCAGACATGTTCACCCTCTTTTTCACTTATGCTCATCTCACAAGCAAGTAAAGAATGCATGCCTTATTGTCGTTTACTATCCTCAACATCTACAAAGTGCCCTTCATATCCTTGTTAAATCTCATGATATGCTAACACCTCTGTGAATGATACAGTATTTACCAGAACAATCCTAGAGCTAGAAGGAGGTAGATACCGTTCTTGGAAACATTGATGTAGTGTTCTTGGTCAACAGCGGTGCAAATGTATGTGTTGATCTTTAGTTGTGAGGTATGCTTAGAAAACGTTTGGTAACTAAGATTTGGATTTTAGAAAAACAGGTTTTGAGTGCTTGAGTCAGGCTGAATGGAGAGAGGAATTTATATATGGAGGTAAAACAAAACTGTTTTTTAAGTGAAAAGTGAAGACATTGCTGCTTGCATTCCAGTAAATCACAAAAAGAAATTATGAAGAACTATAGATATTTCTACAAGAGTAAGAAGTAATCTCAGAAGCTATGTGGAATAAAAGAAAGGATGAGTCCAAAATAAGAGCTAAAACTGGAAGCAAAAAATAGAAGAAAGTGAGGGTGATCACAAGCCCCGTTGTGTTGTAATGTGTTTTCAAACCAGCAGTAGGAAGCTGTTTGGCAACATTTAATGACATGAAAAAATTAAGACCATTGTTCATAGAACAAAGGATAGTCTTAATTATTTTTTTCCCTCTAAGGCTTTTGAGAATTTGAATAGAAATGTAGAGAAAATAATGGCAATCCATGGAGAAAGCAGTGTGATTTTCTTGTGATGAAATCAAGAGACCTGGGGAATCTCTACTGTAGAAAATCAGAAGACCTGATACCTAAAACTGCAAACCCAAAAGCTCTAGTCCCTTGAGCTCCTTGGGACAGGAATCCACCAGCTTAGCTGCCAAAGGCCACATGACTGCTGTTCGCGTCTCTATGCCCAGCTCCAATCTACCACACATTCTGGATGGATAAAGCATACTCTTTTTCAGAGCACCACCTTTGATGGCACTTTATAGGGTTCAGCTCTTTGGTGAGTGGTGTCAGGTATCAAGAAACTTTGACCTTGCAAAGGTCATAGGCTACTTGTCAATGTAAAAATAGGGAAACATTTAAGAAAAACTTTTCCTATTTGCTTACCATGCTGAGATTATTTGCGCTTTTCAGAGTCTGAAAAGTATAATTTTTCCTTCTTCCCTGCCCCTGCCTTGGCATTGGGTTTTCTGTCCTTGCAGTAAAGTTTTCTACCAACTCCAGAGGTAATCACAGAATAGTAGGGTTGGAAGGAACCTCTGGAGATCATCTAGTCCAGCCCCCCTGCCAGAGAAGGGTCACCTACAGCAGGTTGCACAGGAATGCGTCCAGGTGGGTTTTGAATATCTCCAGAGATGGAGACTCCACCACCTCTCTGGGCAGCCTGTTCCAGTGCTCTGCCATCCTCAAAGGAAAGAAGTTCCTCCTCATGTTTAGGTGGAACTTCCTATGTTCAAGTTTGTGCCCATTACCTCTTATCCTGTCACTGGGCACCACTGAACAGAGCCTGGCCCCATCCTCCTGACACCCACCCTTTAAGTATTTGTAAGCGTATTTATAATGGTCAGCAAGATTCAGAGAGTATGTCCTCTTTTTAGCAGTAATTTGTGAAGTCTTATTTTGTTCACTTATTGACTAGGAAAACTTTTGTGTCTTCTGTTTGGACCCCCTCTTTCCAGGCCAATCCTTTCTATGGATGCTGGGAAGAAGTAGCTTTCTTTAGCTTAGCAATTTTTTTCAGTATTGGTACGATTCTAGTACATACTATAGGGTACAAGCAGATGATCTGAAGTGATTATGGTAGAGCAGCTTAAGAAGTTACCAGCACTCATCCTGGGATGTGATAACTGACTGAATGGTCATTTTCCTAATTGGTTGTTTACAAAATAAAGTGAAGTTGCCTAAGCAACATCTGTTTTCTGTTGTTCAGTGCTTCCATTGTAATATTTTCAGGACTATGTTTTTTTTTTTTGTTTGTAGTTAGTCTAAGTGATGTGATGCAGATCTGAGTCTACAAGGCAATTTAGATACTTCTTTAGTAGAATCAGTAGTAATAGACACACGCAGCTCAAATACTTTTAATTATTTATCCATTGCTGTGCAATGAAAAAAAAAATCTATTAAGTACAGTAAGCTTGCATAGTGCTCCTGTGTGTGCCAGAAATAAGACTAAAGAACAAATGAATGCATGTATAATTAAACAAATTATTTGTACTGTAGTAAAATCAACTCTTAGCTATATGCTTTTCACACTTTACAGTCTTGAAATGTAACAAAATAATCTGTAGCACCGAGTATCGTCATTTAGTGAAATTCAGTTTTTCTGGAGGTAACCTCTATGTGCCTTCAGAAGGTTTAAGAAATTATCTTTGCAAGTTACTTGAAAAATCCCTCTTTCACAAAGCAGTTTGTTCTTACCCGGATTTTGCAACCTGATTTTGGACCAATATGCTGTATCCAAAGCTCCTGTTTGCTTTATTGCCTTCTGTATTGTCAACTCCTGAGTTCAGTTGGGTTCTGCTGTAAGCATTTCTCTTGGCCTGTTCTGCAGCCCTGCATATATCCTCATTCAAGAAGCCTATATATTTAAAAGCTGGGTATTAGATGCTTGTGTTTTATTTGAAATTACTTTGGTGACAACGTCTACATAACTGTCTCTGGTATAGTACAGGATTACGTGAATTTAGCTCAGGTATCAGAAGTAGCTTTGTTCCTTCATTGCAGTATGAATGAAAGATAAGGGAGCACGTGCAAAGTCTTGTGCTGCTTTGGTTAGACAGCCACTGTCAGGAGTTAACACGCATTTGTATGTCAGTACTGCAGTAAAAGCCTTCCAGCTTTTTATTTGGTACACTTCAGTAGTTTTTGCGTTTTCACTTTTCCCTCACAGTAGATGTTCATAGTGATACATCTGTTTGTTTGTTTGTTTTAAAGTGCTGCATAAGTAGCAAAGTACAAGGGGTTCTTGATTACTGGAAGAAAGCAAAAGTGGACTCTGCTTTCACAAAGAGTAAGGACAAGGATCCATGGAACTGTAGACTGGTCAGCCTCATCTCAATTCCAGACATATGAAGGACAAGGAGGTGATCAAAAGTGGTCAGCATGGATTTGTGAATGGGAAATTATTCTTGACCAATCTCATAGCTGGTCATTTTATCATAAAAGGCTCAATGGATGGTGTGGGGAAAGCAGTGGATGTTTTTTATCTTGTCTTTGGCAAGGTTTTTGACACTGTCTCCTGTAACATCCTCATTGACAACTGATGAGGTATGGGCTAGGTAAACAGACAGTGAGGTGGACTGAGAACTGGCTGAAGTGCTGTGCTCAAAGATTTGTGATCAGAGGCATTAAGACCAGCTGGAGGCCAGTCACTGGTGGAGGAACCTCAGGGACTGATCATGGCTCCTATATTGTGTAGCTGCTGCTTTAATGTTCTAGGTGATGGAACAGAGTGTGCACTCAGCAAGTCTCACGGGATACAAAACTGGGAGGAATGGTTTACACCAGATGGGTGTGCTGCCTTTTGGATGGACTTGGACAGGCTGGAGAAATGGGCTGGCAGGAACCCTATGAAGTTCAACAAAGGGAAATACCAAGCCCTGCATCTGGGGAGGAGAAACCCCATGTACCAGTATTGGCTGAGGGCTGAATGGCTGTGAAACAGGGTTGCACGAGAGGACCTTGGGATCCTGGTGGACAGCAAGCTGACTATGGGCCACCAGTGTATCCGTGAAGCAAAGAAAATTAACAGCCTCTTGGGTGGTACTAGGAAGAGCACTGCCAGCAGGTTGAGGAAAGTGACCTTTTCCCTCTACTCAGCACTGATGAGGCCACATCTGGAGGTCCGTGTCCAGTCTTGGGCTCCCCAGTATGTATGAGGAGAGGCTGAGACAGCTGAGATTGTTCAGCCTGGAGGAGATAAATTTCAGGAGGGGGTGTGTGTGAGCATCTTATCAGCACGTATAAATAGATGTTTGTAAGGGGGAGTAAAAAAGAGCAAGACTCTTCTCAGTGGTATTCAGTGATAGACCAGGAGGCAGTGGGCACAAACTGATTCACAGGAAGTTCCACTTAAACATAAGAAAACACTTTTTTTTACTGCCAGGGTGGTCAAACACTGGAACGGGTTGCTCAGAAGGTCATGAAGTCTCTGTCCTTGGACACGCTCAAAACCCTGGTGGATGAGATGTTAAGCAACCTGCTGTAGTTAAGTCTGTTTTGAGGAGGGGTTTGGACTAGGTGATCTTCAGAGGTCTCTCTCAACCTCAGCGGTAGTGTGATCCTGTTATCTGAATTCCTACATAACTTACATAACTGTCAAATACTGTTTTCTTGGGTTTGCCTAGTATAAAACATTTGCAGCCTTTAATTGGTAAAATAACTTCTTTCTGAATTTTCTAAACTTTTAAAAAATATATTTTTGAAGAGTTTTAAATGGTGCTGTACTGTTTGCTTTGTTTGCAGCCATTCTTATGTTGGCCCAGATTACAGCGTACAAAAGAACACTGGAAAAATTTCTCTAGAACAGATCGATGCTGTGAGTACTCTGTGTTTATTGAGTTACATTGTATGTTGATACGTAACTTTTTAAATTCAAGTACTCTATGTGCAGACAACATATAGAGCCTTTGATCTTTTTGAGCATATAGATCTTTTTTTGATTCCTATTTGCTTTGTAACTCTTGAGAACTACTTGAATGAAATTGTGATAAAGTTTAAAATGGAGCAGAATTAACTGAAAATGCATCTAATCAGAATTTAGACTGGAGTTATAATGAATTGCTTAATTTGCTGCTTAATTTTGTGTACTTTCACAAATACCTAACGTAATTATAAACAGAGTTTAACAAAATTTTCTTGTTTAATAATTTTGCAAGTCATGATGTTTAGTTTATGATTATTGTGTTGCAATATTAGTCTTTTCAATGCTCTTTTTTTTTTTTTGACTTAAGAAGGGTTTTTCAAAACTAGGAAGTAAATAAAATGGATTGTAAAACCACATCAAGGGTGCCGAGACAATTAAAAACACATTACAACTCCTTTATCTAAACTTTAGAAATTGTTTACATTTTCAGTGTCCATCTTAACCATGACAGTGTTCCTTTGGTAGTGAATTCTGTGGCATGACTCAGCTGTTAAAAATAAAAATGCAAAGCCCAAGTAAATTCGAATATTACATTTTTTTATCTCTGAGATCTTGGTTTATAAGAAATAGTATTCTTCAGGGAAAAAGCTTGCAGATGAGTTGCAATGGATTTTACTCCTGCTTGTAGT
The DNA here is from genome assembly GCA_013396915.1 of Stercorarius parasiticus. Classification (NCBI taxonomy): domain Eukaryota; kingdom Metazoa; phylum Chordata; class Aves; order Charadriiformes; family Stercorariidae; genus Stercorarius; species Stercorarius parasiticus. The sequence continues at coordinate 451,667 of VWZL01002137.1, read as the reverse complement.
TTTTCAAAGGTGTTTAAAAAGTACCTATCCCTTCCCCCAACTCCCAAAAACTCTTAACAAAGGTCACCTTGACAGTACAGAAGCTAAAATAAGGAAGAAGCAAGAAACACTGTAATGGAACTGTAGATATATTTTTCCTGACAGCAATTAAACCTGTGTGACTTCATAACTGAAGGTGGTCTGATACCACCACCTGTATTACTCTGTCCTTTCGATTTTGTTCTTGAGGTGGTTTTTGGATTTGATGGCTTACGGACACACTTGTGTTATTATCAGTCCCAAGGCACTCTGCACATGCATATTTTTTTCTTCCAGCCGTTGGCATTTTCAAGTGGAGCTAATTAATAATCACAATAAGCATATATCCTACAAATTAAATCATCAGTATGCCTTGAACACAAATTTTTCTCTTGACAGCTTTCTGTGAAATCATACCCGCTTTGCATGCGTCAGTTGCACAAAGCCCTACGTGATAACCATCATCTCCGTCACGGAGGCCGTATGCAATATGGACTGTTCTTAAAAGGCATCGGCTTGACTCTGGAACAGGCACTGGAATTTTGGAAGAAAGAATTTATCAGAGGAAAAGTGGATGCAGACAAGGTAATTCAACAAATGAAATATATCCAAATATGTGAATGTGAGGATGTAGTTAATGTGTACATTGTGCTACATATTTGAATAGATGCTTGTTAAAGTAGATAATTGGGCAAAAGGCACAGTAATGTCTTTTAAAGGTGCGTTGTTTTTTTCCCTCTTTGCTTATGATTTGATTCATTTTGTTGGTCATTCTCCTGAAGCATGGGGAAAAAAGGCAAGCCACAAATAGGCTTTTGATAGATGAGGACTAGAAAAGTCTTACTATACTACTAAATCACTAGGAAACCAAATGTCCTTTGTGAAATATAGGCACTATGTGACTACATTAATTCACCAAGCAGGTAAGTGATCACAAACAGTACAGAAAAAAATATTAATTGCACAGCTGTGTGTGAGGTGAGCTTGCTTTACCAAACTTAAAGTCTAAGAATAAAAGAGGAAACCGGAGGTGAACGAAGACAGAAGAATATCTTAAAGGAAATAGTGAGAAAATGCTGTTCAGTGCAATGAGCGGTATTATTGACATATTAGTCATTGAGCTAACCCTAGCTCATATTTTTCAGAGTATCATCAGTGAGGAAGGTATAACATACCTGTGCTGTCTCTTTGAGAACATGAAAAACATATGCTAATTTTTGGAGGTTTGTGACCTGCTCCTTACCTTAAACAGCCTAGGTAGAATCAAGCAGGGTTCCTCTCTCATCCATCTCTGCCTGGCCTGTGGTATGTATTAGAGCAGAAGTTTCAGACCTTATGTCAGTTTTGTTTGGACTGTGATACTTTGCATTTAATATTGTGAGATCTCAGCTTTCCAGAGTACTATGAAGTGTTTTGGAGTGTTTGGTAGACAGTCTTAGGTTAGCTTAGGTTCTCTGAGGCATGTCTGTTTATACAAGGTATGAGGCAAAAAGCAATGCAGTGAATTATGGTACGTATGTCTCTTTCAAGTTGTGGAAGACAAATCAACTGGTCTGCAGATTTTTTGGGAAGGGGAAAGGGATTTGAAGATATGATTTGAGTGAGTACCTAAACCTCTGTAAATCTGTCTCCTTAAATGGGATATGATTTAAGAGGAGATATGTATTTTGTTAAAAAAGAAATACAGAACGCATTCTCTTACAAAAGTTTCAGCAAAGGATTTGAAGAGAGGTAATAACTTAAATTTTGTGGTTGAATACCAATTAATTACTAGTTGAATTCAGGAAAATACAGGCTTTTCAGTTGCAATTTCCTGTGCTTAAAGGAAATTGAAAGAATAAAAACAAGCTATCAGAAACAATAACAATGTAAATATATACATTTATTATTTCTGGTTTAAAAAAATATTGTGTGAATAGGTCTGATTCCACCTACTTGTGCTTTCAGCCTAGGTGTATGCACATGCATGAAGACATGTATACACCTTGGATCCTGTTTTCAAACATAGGGTTATGACTTTCTACTGTAGCATCTCATTTGATGGGTCCTATAAATAAATGAAGTTTTATGATCCTATGTTTAGCTTTGAAAGTTAGAAAGCATATTGTGAATGAAGCAAGGAGTTGTAGGTACTGCAGTTTTCACAAGCAGGCTGCGATTTCCATGTAGTTGTCATTCTTCTCAAGTTCTAGATAACCAACTGCAGACTGGGGTAAAAACAAAAAGCTGATTTTTCACACTGAAGTCAGTGGCCTGTGGGTTTTTTTACACTAAAATGTTGTATAATGTTTAATGTCCTGAAAAAATGAAGATTAATACAATTTTTATTGGTACTTTCTTCTTCTGACATTTTTATTTTCTGACACTCATGCCAATCTTCCTTTCCTGTAGAGTAGAGGTAATTATACTGTTTTGTGCGTTGTGAATTATATGTGCATGGTTCTTGCTAAAGACTAAGGTTAATTATTTGTTACTGACTGGTGTATTGCAAAGAGGGCGTGTTCAATTTGCTGCAAATGGTTATGTGTATTGGGTTTGCGTGGTAGCGGGGGGGCTACAGGGGTGGCTTCTTTGTGAAGCTGCTAGAAGCTTCCCTTGTGTCCAATGGAGGCAATGCCAACTGGCTCCAAGATAGACCCACTGCTGCCCAAGCCCATCAGCAATGGTGGTAGCTCCTCTGTGATAAAATAAATTTAGGAAGGGGAAAAAACCTGCTGTGCAACAACAGCTGGAGAGAGGAGTGAAAGTATGTGAGAGAAACAACCCTGCAGACGCCGGGTTAGTGAAGAAGGAGGGGGAGGAGGTGCTCCAGGTGCCAGAGCAGAGATTCCCCTGCAGCCCATGGTGAAGACCATTGTGAGGCAGGCTGTCCCCCTGCAGCCCATGGAGGTTAGTGTTGGAGCAGATATCCACCTGCAGCTTGTAGAGGACCCCATGCCAGAGCAGGTAGATGCCAAAAGGAGGCTGTGACCCTGTGGGAAGCTTGTGCTGGAGCAGGCTCCTGTCAGGACCTCTGGAGAGAGGAGCCTACACTGGAGCACATTTGCTGGCAGGACTTGTGACCCTGTGGCGGACCTATGCTGGAGCAGTATATTCCTGAAGGACTTCACCCTGTGGAAAGGACCCATGCTGGAGCAGTTTGTGAAGAATCATAGAATCGTTCAGGTTGGAAAAGACCCTTGGGATCATCAACTCCAACCATCAACTCCACTCTACAAAGTTCTCCCCTACACCATATCCTCCAACACCACATCTGAACGAGTCTTAAAACACATTCAGGGATGGTGACTCCACCACCTCCCTGGGCAGCCTATTCCAGTGTCTGACCACTCTTTCTGGGAAGAATTTTTTCCTAATGTCCAGTCTAAACCTACCCTGTTGCAGCTTGAAGCCATTCCNCTTGTCAATTAGAACCCCCAGGTCCTTTTCTGCCAGGCAGCTCTCCAGCCAGACTTCCCCAAGCCTGTAGCGCTGCATGGGGTTGTTGTGGCCAAAGTGCAGGACCCGTCACTTGGCCTTGTTGAAGCTCATACTGTTAACGTTGGCCCGTCCGTCCAGTCTGTCCGTGGGAGGGACTCATGTTGGAGAAGTTCGTGGAGGACTGTCTCCCATGGGAAGGGCTCCATGCTGGAGCAGGGGAAGAGTGTGAGAAGTCCTCCCCGAGGAGGAAGGAGCAGCTGAGACAATGTGTGATGAACTGACTGCAACCCCCATTCCCAGTCCCCCTGCTCTGCTGAGGGGAGGAGATGGAGAACTTGGGAGTCAAGTTAAGCCCGGAAAGAAGGGATAGGTGGGGGGAGGGTGTTTTAAGATTTGGTTTTATTTCTCATTACCCTATTCTGATTTGATCGGTAATAAATTAAACTAATTTCCCCAAGTTGAGTGTGTTTTGCCTGTAGTGGTAATTGGTGAGTTGTCTCTCCCTGCCCTTATCTCAACTGACAAGCTTTTTGTTATATTTTCTCTCCTCTGTCCAGCTGAGGAGATGAGTGATAGAGCAGCTCTGGTGAGCACCTGGCGTCCAGCCAGGGTTAAGGCACCACATAATGGTTTCAAAATTGCATGTTAACATTTGTCTTTAATGGCTGTAACATTTATGCCAGTTCTCAATCCTAAGAATTCTTGGCACACAACTTCGGTGTTCAGCATGAAGTAAGTTACCTGTAACACAGCAGCGGTGTACTGGAGTGCCTACCACCAGGCTAAGCATAGGCACAAGGAAAATTTGCAGCAAAAAGAACTCCTCCTGTGCTCTGAATCACTGATGTGGATATACCCCAGGGTTCACTGATAAAAACACACTAGAGGAGTTTGTAAGAAACAATATTTTACCTTCAAAGAGGGATCTGTAAAGTATATTGTAAATGAAGTGTGAAACCATGAATTCCACGGAAAAAAAATAATTAAGTAGTGCCTACCAAGAAAGCACTGAAACTGGTAGAGATGCTCTGTTGGGAGAAGGCAATGATCAAGTGCTGGCATGTTTATAACAGAGACAAATGCAGAGTGCAACATAAAACATGTTTTTCTTTAGGCACTGTAATTAAAATTACTCCACAAATTGCTAGGCTAAGAGTGCCTAATGGTAAATTATTGTTGTTCAGATGATAGGATCAACTGTCAAATGGTGGTAGATGTGTTACTTCTGACTGAATGGTCATGCCAGTTGGCTTCATAACCTCACTGTTATTTTAAAGCTGGTTTGTTTTTTCTATAAAATGCAATCTTACTCTAAACAGATGTTAATTCCCATAGATACTTGCACATCCTGTTTTTACAAAATACACACACACACATCCCCCCCCAGCTCCAAAAAGAGGGGAGTAACTCCAGTATGCTTTTAAAATACTTGAAAAACCAAAGTAATGAATCGAGATTAATTAAATAATTACAGTTCAGTTGTAAAAATCCTCTGATAGTTACAAAGAAAATCCTCAGTGGAGAATGTTACTTGGCTGTTACTGTTTTCAGATGTATTTGTGTGGTTAGTCTGTGAATGTGAAATCAGAGACTTGAAAGATAATGCAGTGTTTAGAACAAAGGAAAGATGAAAGCTGGATCAATTTCATTAAGGCATTAGTCAGTTACTTCTTTAACTAATAGCCTGGAATCAAGGTTTACGTACAGATGGATGACTTTAAGGCAACCTATCACGTTTTGCTTTCCCTTGCTACATATATGCTTGTGATACATATTCTTTTTCTTAGCAGTATTTGGTGCACAGTGGTATGAAATGCTCTCTTCTAGTACTCTTGATTATTTACCACTTTTTACAGAAGAAACAGTTGCTAGTTGTGAGCTTCTGTGTTGAATAGTAATTCCTTTGATAATGCTATTTGATATTGCACTGATTTTTTTATTATTGTTGCATATGCTACTGAAATACATCTGAAAATTGTGCAATAGCTTGGGTTTTTATTTATTTGTTTGTTCAATAAACCTCCAAAACTTAAGTATTACTATATTTACAAGATTATCCCGATGCCAGAGCAGCTTTCTTGTCCTTGTGACTTACTGACAATGAGACATGGTCTTTAGCCCTGCGCTCTAGGACTTTCCTGGGGAATGTGGTGGCATTCAGGCTAGTGAAGCCTCTTATTCTTCCTGACTTAATTTTACAGATTATTTTACTGCAGTCTTATATGGCTTTTTGTTTTCTGTAGAAGTTGGTCACAAGTGGCAATGAGCAGGTTGTTTTCTAGTTGTCAAAGTTTCCCGTCTGAGGTATGTCTCTTCATCCCTTTCCACTAGTGAAGGTCCTCACGACAGACATTTTCCTGGGAGAAGGAAGAGGAAAGTTTACACAGACTTAACCTTGCTCAGAGTCTGTGATTGGTAAAGAGGCAAACCCTTCACAGTAAAGCTTTTGAGCTTCAGTTGATTATTAATATAATCTAGATGTTTCTTCCACACATGGTGATCATGTATGAAACTGAGGACAGACAACTTGCCATCTACATCAATATGCAAAGGAATACGTCTCCTACTCTGTTAAGAAGCGATGAAATTTTGGGATGAAGATACATCCCAATGAGATAGTTCCAGTGATTTGATTTTCCTGGCTCTTCCACCTCTTTTCTGGATGATCTTAGGAGGTCCTTGAATCTGGATTCAGGAGTGATGCTTTACCTTGATTGCAAACAGCTGGTGCTGAATGTTTCTTCCAGGGCCAAAGAGAAATTCTGTGAGGGGGAGCTTGGACTAGAGACCTCCTGAGGTCCTTTCCAGCCTGAATTTTCCCGTGATTCTGCATCCGGGTGTGAATACAGGTAGAAGTAAATTTTTGTGAGGGCCAGCCACTAGAGGGAGACAAGAGCATAATGAATAAACAAATAAAAAGGATAGATGTAAATTAGAAGTGCTTATGCTATAATGCATTGTAGGTCTATACAATTCTATTATAAAAAAATCCTGTGTATTTTAATGAAAATAGAAATAGGCACTTGATAATCTGCTTTTAAGCATGCACAGCTATCCCCAGTGCAATTTAAAATGCATGGATGATGTGGTGGTTCTTAAATCCCCAGGAATATTTTCTTTATCACTCAGTTTGTTACATTTGGTTTTGATATTTTACTTTCTGGTTTGTTTGAGATTTGGGGGTTGAGTTGCAGCTACATTCTTTTTTTACTTGCCCCCTTATATATACTGGGTAATAATGCCTACTGTTTTGGAAACATAGTTTGATTCATAAATCAGAAAAGGATCTTTATTCTGACACATTTTTAAATATAATTCTCTAATTGAATGTCATTCTACTTTTATTCTTAAATTATTTAAACTTTACAAATCTGCAGCCTAGAGTGACATGTTGAACAGCAAGCCACAATACTTAACATCTAAGAGATAAAGATATAAATATAATTGAAATTCTTCTATACAGATTAAAATCTGATCTTGTTTTAATTGTACATCAGTAGTACTGTAATGCAAATAGATGGCTAGGCTTGAATTGTCCTTAGATGTGTAAAGGCTACTATAGAACTTTAAGAAAATGTTTGCTGTCTTCTAGGATATAAAAAAAAAGTAATAAAAGTGCAGCATATATTACCTGTAAAATCTTATCCTCCTGAAATCTGTGTAAGTGGAAGAGTATGTCATGGTAACAAAGCATTGATGAAATAAAGTATATTGCCCTTGCTTTCATTGGTTATCAGGGGACTAGATAGTCAAGTTCTTGATTAAATTGTATTTTTGTGTTAAACATCATAAAATGAAATAGAATTTTTTTTCCTTCTACCAGTGATTGTAAAAATTAGCTTCGCTGGAACCACTTACTATCTGTATTTCTCTTTAATTATTTGGAAATTATCATTTCGTATTCTAGTTGTAGTGAGATAGAACAAGTGAACTTTAAAGATTTTGAGTGAATAATTTTTATTCATGGCAAATAATTTTATTTGATGGCAAAATCACATTCTATTAATAACATTATTATACGTTGAATGGCTATGCTTATCTAGTGTAACTGAGCATAAAGAAAGTCAAAATACTTCTATGATATGTTTCCAAATGTTTTTTGTATTCTACAAAGTTAGCTCTTGAAGTTGCTTTAATAGCAAGCTAAAAGTGATTTAATTGTCAGAAGAAATATGAAAAGGCATTTTCATCTACATGACTCTGATTCCCAAACTTACTATTGAATTTATATTAAACTTTTCTTTAAATGCAAGCTTGGAGAAAAAACCAGTTATGTGCAATTGTTATGGGAGTTTCAAGACAGTAGGTGGTCCAAATGCATCCTAGGCATGTAGGCTTGAAGTAAAAATTAATATTTAATCTGAATGTCAATGCTAAAGGCTGAAGAAAAAGACTTTAAGATTTCGCTGTTCCTGAGTTCTTTTATGTGGTTTTTGGTTTGGGGTTTGGTGGGTGGTTGTTTCTGTGGGGTTTTTTTTAGTATAGTATAGTCCTTTGTGGCATTCCTCTGAACAGCTGGGTCTATGAAATCAGCGTATTTGTGCAAAACTTTGAAGTGACTTGACCAAGATGCCAGTTGTTAGGAGCTGAACAGCCTTTGCCACAGTGATCTGAACTCCATAGTCATGTTATTTTCCAGAAATCAGCTTTATGGCAGTGAATCAATCATCAGGAGATCTACTTCTTTCATATAGCTTCCTTAGGGTTTTTTTTTGCGTGTAAATTGAAGGCAAGAGGTTAACAGGTGCATTGTTCAAATGGGACGTAACTGTTGTTGAAGGTGATATTCATGTGAAGAGAGATCTCTGCGTGATCTTGGCTGAAGAGGATGGTCTGGAGTTTGCTTTATATTTTAATACACAATATGCAGAAGAGGTTTTTTGAATGAATTTGTTTTATAGTTAAAATTTACGCAACTAGGCGTGAGAATTAAAAGCAGGACTTGAAACCATAAATGCATGGATTACTGTTGCAACTGAGTTAAGATGAATTAGTTCAACTTTCTTGCTGGTTGTAGCTGGAAAAGGATTTCGTTTTCTTTCCTTTGGCTATAGCAATTTGCTAATAAGAAGGAGTGAGGATTTGGACCCAAATAATGGAAAATCCTGAGGGCTTATGTTGTGAACAGCTATTATTAGTCCCCATTTGGTTCCATATGAACAGTTAGAGCTGAGCTTGAAAACTAGGAATTTCTCGCAAAATGTGGTCTGGCCATGGAGTTTAGTCCAAGGAATCATAGTATCCTTCTTTAGCTGAATGGAAGCAAGCTTCAGTTGCCATTAAAATTGGGTTATTTTTGGCAATCAGTGTATCACAGTAAGTATGTTAAGTCTATGCAAGATTCTTACTATCATATATTATCATTTTTATTTAAAGTTCTGTTTTGTAGATGGGAGTTTGTCCTTTGTGTCCTTCGTGTCCTGTGCACATTCCTTTATGCTTGCTAGCATTCTGTTCTCTTCTCTCGTGCAGCACTTCAGAATTTTGAAACACCCAGATGAGTCCAGTTGGCATGTTACTGACATATTGGTCTGCATGGTTTAATTTCTTCAATTTGTTTTGTATACCTATTGACCAAAGGAGTAGGAAAGAGATCTGTAATGGATTCTGGAAGTGAGAGGGCTGAGAAAGCATGCTTACAGGGATTGCATTTGATTGTATTCCAAGAAATATGATCAAACATGAATAACTTTTGCGGAGTCCTGTTAAATTCTGATAAGTCATTGGAAGGAGCTGGGATAAGATTCCTCACTTACTCTATCAAATATAAAGAATATCATCCATGCTTGTAAATATACAACCCTGGCCTGTGGCTAGAGGGAAGTCACTGTCAGTGTTGGTAATGTTACTTCTGTTTAGTGTTGTGGACACAATCATTCTGGAAAGACTGCAGAAAATTAGCTCATCTAGTTGGAGCTAGAGATAGCTGTTTGCTTCCTGTTTAATTAAGCATTGTGTGGTCAAATCAAAGTAGTTTAAAGTTGTTTGCATCAGATGATGATTTTTATTACGGCTTAGTTAAATAGTAGTATGGAATTGCTGTCATTAAAATAACATGCCATGTTGCATTTATGGACATTACTGCATGATATAATTAATAATACAAGTTTTGCAAAGCAGTTGATACTATTTCTACTTTCCTGACAAACAGGAAATCCTGAGTTTGCTGCAAACTTGCAGCAACATCTACATTGTTCACAATGCTCATAGAAATATGCGCAAATTTGTAGGTGTTGCTGCTCTGACCTCTTCATTAAATGAAGAGTATAGATATGTGTTCTGTGGCTCTTTCTCTCATAGTCCATTTTACTTTTTTTTTTCCAAATCAGGCAAGTTAATGAAGCACATCATACCTCCAGTTGGCATATAAGAAGTCAGATGATGAGAAATCAGATGTGAATATAAGATTAGATATTCTTTGTGATACATGGTAGAGATGTCCTACGACTTATTTAGCAAAATAAGATGAAACTAATCACTCTTTCACCATTTCTGCCCATATGAAATGTATGTAATTGTCCTGGTTTGAGGTAAAACAGAACCGTGACAGTAATCATCACTGAAAAGGTAGTATTGACTTACACCTTTATATAAATAAAAATAAATGAATATGTATATATTGTGTGTATAGATTTATATATAGCCTGCACGTGAAGTAACTATATTCAGAAATGTTAAAAATTGGAGTAAGAATAGTAGTAGATGCTAAGTGGTGCATAATGTTGTGGTATTGAATTCAACTAGTTAACTTAAGTGGTATTGAAATTTACAGGTAAATTCACTGGTAAAAAGATCACACACATGCCCCTTCACCCCAAATTAATGATGCTTTTTAGTATCAATTAATGGAGTTATTGGCATTTCCAAAATTAGCCATGTTCACTTTTTCCCCCCAGTGGTAGATGCTGCATCAATTCCCCATACCTTTTGGCGGGGGAATAATCTGCAACTTCACTTGATACTGTTTTCTTTCAGTGTGTGTTAGAATTTTGTGTTGCCTGCCACATCTGGAGTTCTGAGCACTAGAAGGAATAAAACCAAACCAAAACCTTACTTTTATACCCTTTTACTTGTAAGGATGTACTTTACTTTAAAACAATATTGCCTGACATTTTAACCACAAGGTCCTTACAGGTTTATCAGTGAAGTCAAGGATACTATTGAGGAAGTGGCTTTGGGACATAATCATGTAGATTTAAGAGAGTGATGTAGTTTTAATTATGCCCCGTAGCTAATGTAGATGCATATTAAACTCAGTCATGTTTCTGTGTATTTCTCTCTGAAACTTTCTTTTCTCAGGCTTTAAATCACTGATCAGCATACATCAGTGCATCTTACAGTTATCTAAGTTTTTGAATCTTGACAAGCCATCTGTTTCACTATTTTTCATTTTATATTTTAACTTCTGTTTTTCGTAAGACAGTATTATTGTTACAGAAACTTTATTTTTTAAAAAAATGTGTAAAATCAAAAGTGCTAATTTTTGTGTAATAAGATTCGAAATCTTAAAGCAGTATTTCTTAAATGAAATTGAGTTGGTCTAAAAACACTATTTTTCACCATATTTTTGTTTCATGTGTGTTATTCTAATAGACCACAACTGATGATGATGTACTAGAAAACAAAATAATTTTAGACTATGATATACTTGGACGTTATTGTGTGGGCACATAAATATTTTAGGAATCACAGTAATAAGTGCTGTGGTAAAAATGTGTGCTTTTTCACTCCAAACACAATCCTTTTTTCAGTTGCTACCAGATTTCTCAATTATGTTCTTTTAAAACTGGAATTTTCAAGTCTTTGTTGTGAAGCCAAAGTTACAGTGGCATTTTCCTATAATTATTTAAAGTACTTTAATTTGTTCACCCTTTTTTTTTAACCTGTTCATAATGTATCTGTCCTCACTTGATTTTCAGTTTTCATCATCTGACTTAGATTATACCAGAAAATTTTGGATGGGCTTTCAACCTGTGGCATGTCTTAGAGACAGAGAAGAGCTCTAGGTACAGAATCTTTCTTCCAGGACTTTAATTACAGCGCTGGTGTAATTTTAGGTTTTTAACTGTACCATGAAAAGAAATAAGATCAGTTTTCATAGTTGTTACATATTAGGCACTGAAGTTTGTATTTAGTAATATAGTGTATGAGCAGGTTAGTGATAAGGTTCTCGTACTGACAACAATGAAAGCAATAAATATCTTTCCAGTACTAAAATAATTTAGATCAGAATCTGGTCTCTTATGACTTGTTTTATTCTCAGCAAGACACGTTTTCTTTCCATGCTGTAGTATCTTTTTAGAATTGTATGTAAAAAAAAAAAAGGATGTTAAAGCCAGACCTTTAATTTTCTAAGATTCCTATTGTAGTCTTGAATGACTTGTCAGACTTGCACTTTATTATCTCTGTAGAAAAACTGTGTACTTGTCAGAAGAGGTTTCTGTTTTATTAGCCATCACAGCAGCAGCAAGTAAGTCTGTGACATTTTAAGAAAAGTTATAGATGGATTTGTCTATCTGGTTGCCAAATTTCTAAGTTCAGCAATTGTGAAGTATCTGAGTGTCACTAAATATGGTCTTTAGCAGGCTCTGTCGAATAACTTCTAACCATACAGCTCTCTCTTTATAGGCATTTGCTGAAAAATACACCACCAGTGATGTATTTAAGCTCTTTGGCTATTTACCCCAATAAGGGTAACCCCTTCTGAGGCAGAGGTTAACAGTTTTTGAGATACAAATCTATTCATCTGTATCTTTTTATTACCTTCGAGGACAAACAATGACACAGCAGGTCTCTTCCATTTGTGTTCCTGTGCTTTTTGAACAGAAAAGTTTTGATAGAATAGTTTAGTAATTTTGATATAATTGTTTGAAAGAATAATTTAGAATTATTTTATTAGATGTTCAGATTTCCTCTAATCGTATAAACTGACTTCCAGAACAAAACCCAGAATCCTGTATGCTGTGCCTTCTCTTTTGATAATGTTCATGTAATTGTTGTAACATCCTATAGCTGTCATATTCCATCTGTCTATATTCAGCCAGCAAATTGCGGCTATATTTCATACTCAGTCATCCAGAAAAGCAGCATGTTGTATCAAATGTGTGCTCTGCTGATATACCACATAGACACGATGTAAATAAAAATGTGGTTTTACTTTCAGAATTGATTTAACATTCTGCCGCATGTCTTTGAAATCTATTGAATCTCATGAATAAAGACAGGACAGCTCTTTTATATATTATTTGTGCTATGTACAATTTATGCTTCAGAAATTTAATATATTGATTTAGGAAAGCTAAATTACTATGATAGGGCTCAACTATTTCAACATTATGGAGGTTACTACTTATTGAAAGAAGGTTAAGTTCTGATTTTATATTGAAACATACAGTGCTATTTAGCTGTGAAACTGAATTTTGCATAATGTGGTGTGCTCTGAGCTTTTCCTGTTCCCTGTGTCTCCCTATGTCCACTCACATTCCAATTTTTGTTTCTTTTTCTAATTTATCTATTTAATGGAGTTGGGTTTGGGGCATGAGAACTGGTATTGGGGCAATACCAGTGAAACACAGAGGAAATTTTTTTTTTTTTTTTTAAAAAAAGGAAAGATTGTTTTTTTTGAGATGAATTACAGTAGTTGGACTCTTTCTTGTATTTTGTTACCAGAGTTATTTCCCTCTTTTTAGAACCTTACAGCACGTGTTAAAAAACTGGGGTGTATGTTACTCACCTGAGACAGTTCAGACCAGTCTGGCAGTAGAGCTGCTTTATTTTTCTGTTTCCGTTTTCCCCGCGGTCAAGTCGTCTTTTAATGGATGATGAGTTAACAAAGTAAAACAAAACAAAAATAATAATAAAAAAAATAAAGGTGGGAAAATAGTCTTCTAGTTTTAGTGTTTACTCTTTTAGTGTTTTCAAAAAAGCTTTCTCCTGTCATTGATTGCAGAAAGACTCATGTCATACTTGCAGTCTATAGTTCAAATATATCCTGATTACAGTGCAGTCTGTGCATAAGGTAGAATATAAAAGGATCTTTATATATAAGCAGTTCTCCTTATTATGACAGCAAGGGCAAATATCTGGTTTTTTGCACTTCTCTTTCCTTTGATCATCATCTTGAAATGTGATTTTGTCTTTTTTAATGCTGTCAATAAAGAAAATATCTGTTTTTACAGCAGTTTTTAGAGAGAGAATGCCATTATTTTTGAGCCAAACTGTGCTGTTTGGAGATCTCCAATATCTAGTTTACTCTGTGTTCAAAAGGGTTGACAAACATCAAATCTCCATGTATGGCTTTGTGTTTTAATCCCTTGTTTTTGTTATTCTTCTATGACTGTATCAAAACAGTTAAGTCTACGTATTTCAAGAGTAGACATAAGGAATACTTATCAGTCTGAGGAAACGTATTCATTACTCAGGCTCCTTGTAGTTTTATTTTGAGAATTATTTGATTTTTTTCCAATGATCAATTTATCTAGAAAATAATTTTTTAATTCTTTTTAAATCTGCGCTTATACTGTGGATTTGCTGGTATCTTTAGACATTATGTGATGGTGCACTTAATATCCTTCTGTTCTGACACTGCTCCTTGTCCAAGAGGTTTAACCATATCTCAGTAAAAGGCAAGATTTTTGCCATAGTTTTGTCACATTTTGATAGCTTTGTCACTTGGCTTGGTTGAAGGGATATTCTCCAGCCCAAGTCACTGGATCTCTTTGAGAGATGCTGCTGCTTCTCCAAATCTGAGGCTTAGGGTAAAATGGAGTCTCTTGGACTTTACTGTATCTCATTACAGATAAGATTGGGCCAGTCATAGATTTCTAATGAATGGGGACTGCTTTGCTGGTCGACTGTTATACCTGATGGTAACAGCAATTTACCACTTGGCCTCATGATCGATGAAGAAGGCCTGCCTTTGGTTTTTTTAACTCCTCTTGCTTCTTGTGTGCCTTTTGTCGTCTAATGCTGAACTCGGCTTCCGATGTCGTTCTGATCAGCATATAGATTGAGGAATAACAATCTATAAAGGATTCCTAATAACATTGCTACACCGCAGGGGTGCTTGTGAGGGGATGCAGTAATAAATTAATGAAGTAATTCAATAATATCTAATCACTCAAGGTGGGGAGCTTACTCGGGTGAACTCCCTATGCAAGATACATGCTTTTAAAAGGGAAGAACACTTCTGTGGTTTAAGTAGTCCAAAAGGTGTGCAAAGCCTTACAGTCCTTGCTTCAAAGATTGCATGCTTAGGGAATGCTGCGTAGTTCAACCAGCTTGTAAAATACAAACAATTCAGTGAGCACATGACGTCTTCCACTGTTTCAGGAGATGGTTGCTCTTTGGAAACAATGGGTAGACAGAGAACTCACAACTGTTGTGGTGAACTTGCTCAAATCTTTTTCTGGCAGATGTACTAAGTAGAATTGGAATATTGGATAATGAACCAGACTTTCTTGGATTAATTCCACAATCCTGTAGAGGTCTTTGAAACTGGGAACACCCTAGCATGGGTAAATTGCAGCCTGTGCCAGCAGTGGCGCTCTTCAAGAACAGGTGAATATGCACAGTTCCTTTGGACTCATTTCTGGTGCTGCGGTTGAACACGTCTGCTGTTTTAATGCCAAGAGTCCTGTTCAAAATGAGGCAGGTCCTGCTGATTTTGATTGCCTGAAATGCCTGAGACAATTTTTCCTCAGACCGTCTCTCATTTGTGAGTTTCTCTTCTGCTATCCCAGCGACCTGGGAGTCGTCATACCCTGCTAAATTTCCAATTTGTAGTATAGCTGCTTGGATAGCTTTGCTTTCTGGTATGCTCTTTCTCCTTCCTTTTAAGGAAAATTATTATTACTAGAATGAAGGAGCCTGCCATGATAGACTGTTGAGTTAAATGATAACAATTTTCTGTCTAATATCCATGTGAGACTATTTTCCATGAAGCAAAAGATGCCACAAATATCTAGAGTACAAGCTGGAGCAGAGAGACCCTCCTCTCTAACTCTTCTGAAGTCCATTTGGCTGCCACTTTGGCCTGTTGGCGTCTGGTCTGGAGAACGCCTCTGTCTTCTCATCCACAGCTTTAAGATGCTGTGATGGGCTAGTGAGAATAAACCCTCTGCTCGTGTGCATCCCAGTCCTGCATTTTATTGCTGATTTGTCTTATAACCAGAGTCCAGTTAGATACATTTCAGGATTCTTCACAAAGTGACGTGTCTCCATGCTGGCGTCAGTTTTCTTTTCTATTTCTTCCCTATATGTTTATTTTTTTTATTGTACATGCTGATCTAGGTTACAGTATATGCTACAGTATAATCGATCACGAGCTACATGAGACTGCAAATTCATTACATGTTCACTGTGCTCAAACAAAACTATAGAGCATCGTATGAGAGCACTCTTGTTTAGAGTATTGATAGAGGTTGGATAAGCAGTAGGAGTTTAGTTTTTGGACTTTGCAGGGGTACCTGGCCAGTCCTCATCCATTTTATCTGAAAACCTGTAATATGTGCTGCAGTGGTATATATATAAAAATATGGATTTCTCCCAATTCTCATACAGACTTACTCAATTTTTTTCTCCTTGGTACACATATTTTTTCAACTGGGATCCTAAGCTGCCATTATGATCAATAGAGATCTAGCCTATACAGTCAATAGTGTCTAGAGAATGATTTATTTAATGAGCCTCTAGGTGCCTACGTTAGGGTAAATTGAATTGCTCCCCAGGCTCCTCTGATTGCATTGACCTCCACTGACAATATTGGGAGACATCTGGATTTAGATGTCTGGAGCTAAATCTTATTCCTGTAAATGCACACAGTTAGTTACTATTCTACTTCTGTTTAACTTTCTTACTAGTTTTTTGTTGTACCACATGCCACATTTCTGTCTACTTTGCAATCTGTTAACACTCTTAGATCTCTTTCAGTGATAGTGCTTTCTGTGTCCTCCTTTGACATTGAATGTTTTGGGGACTCTTATTCTCTGCCACTTCTGATGAAATGAATAACCCTGTTAATTTACTGCTTACCTTCTGCTGGAAGATGCACTTCCAAGTTATATCAGTTAACTTCTCTGAATTTTGAACTATGAGGAACACTGAAAAACATGGCAGAAGAATCTGAAAAGCCTTGGTGTGCTTGTAGTTCACGGAGTACCAGAAGTGTGGTGTGGGGTTTTTTCCTAACTGAATGAGATTCCTTGGTTTAGAAATTGATTATTGGATAATTTATTTTTTTTTAATCTCATATTAAACTTTCTAAATTAGTGTGTTATGGAATAGATATTTAGTAAAGGATTCAAGATTGTTCTCTGATATTAAAAAGACTCTTTTTAAGAGTTCCTTAAAACTGTAGAGAATGGTCTGCAGAAATCTGTTGAAAATAAAGCGTTACAGTAGTCAGGTTTATTGAGTGTTCATTTGTTACTTGGAGGAAAGTACCAACGTATTTTTGTAGATACTTAAGAAAAGCATGGTATCACTTATGTTGCTGTCAAATATTGCCATTTTAATGCAGCTCTTTAATTCTTGTTTAAAATAATTAATATTTTCTTCTATTTAAAAAAACAAAAGAAGTTCTCATCACCTGTTCAGTGTTAATTACATCTAAAATATTTATTTTCTTGCTATAATTTCAATTTCCTTATCAATTCTAATCAAGAGTTATAAACATGACTATTTCTTTGTGTAGTTGCTTCATTTGAAATATCAAGGAATTTACACCTCTGTGTTCAGTAACACTCTGAACTTCCATCATGAAGCTTTCAATATTTTCAATAACATTGGGTATTAATTTGTTAGTGGAATTCTGATATGGGTGAAATTGTGGCCCACAAACTGATTTTTGCCTTAAAACGGCTATTCTTTCTCTCAGACTTTTCTTTTTTTGGTAGTGTTACTCACTGAAAATTTTGCAGTAGGTTAAGCAAATATTTAGGAAAATTAATGATTCTTGGGAATATCAGAACAGCAATATTCACAGATACATAGCATTTTCATCTTTCACTAAGTTTTAGTTTTTAGAAATATTAACAGTATTAGAGAAAATGACTAGTATAATTAGTGGAGTACTACGTGAAATGACTTAGGCATTGTAATCCCATAAAGAATTAGGAATTCGGTGCAGTGTAATATGGAAAGGATTTATTTCTTTCAGATATATCTGTCTTTTTATCAAAGAAAAATGCTATGTATAGGTGATATTATACCAAGAAGATAGGATGTTGTGCTAAGGGAATAATATCATGTTTTGTAAAAATAATCTTTAAACAAAGACTGCTGTATAATTCTGTAATCACGAAGACATTTCACTTTACCAAAAGTAGAAATGAATCAAGTATAATAAAAATAACAGTTTTTTTTTTCTTCTCTTACTGGTGAGCATTAAAATGAAGTCACAGTTTTACATGCTGTAATTGTTGTTTAGTTTTCAAAGTAGTGTTTGCCTTTATGAGCTCCACAAGCTGTTATACCCATGGGAACTTTGCTTTAGTGGTAGTCTTCAAAAGAACAATCTTCCCCGTGCCAGTTGCTTGTTTAGAAGCTTTAGTTTGTTTGAAAGCAACTCCTTCATTGTTTGCTCCAAACAATCAAATCTGAATTGAAATTTCTCTTCTTTGACCATATGTTTTGAAATGCATCTTCTGTATCTGATTTTTTTTCAATATAATATATGTGAAACATCAACAGACTAAAAAAAAAGTATGGCTAACTTAGATACCTAAAGAAATATTCCAGTGTCTTGAAGTAGCTATTAAAATCTTTCAGAGATGACCAAGTGTGTGCCTAAGAAAAATCATGTTGTTATAGGAGATGGCTTTTAGATGCGTTTTGCTGATAATTTGATGCAGTGTCTTAAAGCAGAAGACAGCCTGCTGTTGTTTATTTTGTACTTTTCCTGGTTCAAAGTCTCGGTCCATGTAAATGTGTGGAGAAATAGTGTACATAAATTGTATATTTGGGTAAGTTATATTAAGACAAACTTACACTACTGCAAATAAAAGCCTACATTGTCATATTTTTGCATGAGTGGTCTGGGGTAGCCCAAACTAGTTCATCAGCCACATAGTTTACACTCACGTGGGTGGTATACAAGGAATTCGACCAATCAAAATTTTTCTGATTTCCTTGTGGTAGATGGAGCCATCTCCAGGGCAAAAGAGTCCTTGCCTCATGTGGTTTGGAAAACCTGAAATCGGAGGGGAAGAAGTTTTTTGTACTTGATGTGAATCGGTCTGTAATGACCGCTGCACAACATATTAGAATTTTCCAGCTCAATTTTATCTGATGTCTTTGATCTGTACCTTAAAGCATAGAAATCATGCCACAGGTTGAGAATCTAGAATAAATTGAAACTTTTTGTCATTGGCAGATGGAGAAGCATTTTAAAAAAAAAAAGTTACTTGGAAAAAGGTATGCCAACTAAGCAGTATCAACAGTAATGATTTGAGCAACTGCCTAGGAAATGGATGAAAAAGTGAACCAATTATTTCAGAAGATACACCAGTTTGTGTGATAAATTTTGAATTTCAAGCTGTTATCTATACAGGTTCAACAATTTTAGACAGGAAACTAACCAATGACTGTTTAAAAAAAGGTATTTAAACCATTACTACTTCAAATTTTGCAGGGTTGGAATTAATCTGGTGGTCAGCCAAGAAGCTAGACAAAATTACTGCAGTCGTTTTGCTTAGTTGTTAGACTTCAAATAAATAAATCTCACATTACTGTAAGGAATAGGTGCATAAAAACTTACACGAGTATTTAAAAGTAGTTAAACTGAAACATGAAAGTTTTGCAGAAGTTTGAACCTGAGCATGCAGGGCTTGGAAGACCTGTCAGCAAATTATTTTCCATCCTAATATGCATGCTGAATATCAGAATTGATAACAAAATTTATGGAGGACCTAGTTCTATTTCCAGATACTAATCTGCAAATATGACAAGTGATATAAGGAAAGTAACTTCTCAGTGATGACATGTCACTTATTCTGCGGTGGCTGGAATGGGTTGGGTATGCCGTTTGTTATTGTTCTCTTTTGGGAGTGTATTCGGTTGTATCAAAGCGATAATTATTTGGCATACGTAACCCATCCTTCCCTGCTTTGTTTGATGAAATCTTTTCTTCAAAGAAGAGCGTATACCTGCCAAGCGGTCCATGTGATGTACATCCTCATTCCATATCCAAAGATCTTGTGTGCATTTATGTGATCAGAATTTATTGAAAATAGCATTTTCCTAAATTCCTATCTGGAACAGAGTAATCTGGTATTGGGCAATAGCAGTTGCAAATTTATAGCTTTTCTTTTTTTTTATACCTTTTTATTTATACATTACTTATACCTTAATGTACAACTTGTATGTCTTCTCGTGAAGGCCATCTAATATGGTATGTGTGTCAACTAACAGTTATAAGGCGAGTTAATCTGCATTAGTCTGATACTCATCTGAATATACCACATAAAAGCAAAATGCAAGTTCCTTGTTAACGTACACTTAATCTATACCCAGTCAATTGTCCCGCAACCTCTTTGATTCTGGCTTTGGACTATTGGTTTAGTCCCACTAATCAGTGCTAAGAGCTTAGCTTCTTACAGGGAGAAGTTGGCTAAGAAAGCCCCGGTGTCACCTGTTCTGGGATACCCAGCATCATCATTAGTACAGTCAGTACCATACATTGGACACCTTGGTTCATTACAACAAATACTGATGCATAAAAACTCACAACTACCCACTTGTCATCGGCAGTGCCCTTAAAACCAGGCATCGCATGCATCCTGCAGCCATGCCCAGAGGAAAGAGAAGTCCTCAAAAAACTTTATATCGTCAGGGATCAAGTTAAAGCTCAGACAGCTGACTTGCAGTCTTTTAAAACAAAAATTCACACTACTGCTAATCCCAAGATTTGGACATTCCAACATGAAAGTGACAAATTTTCACAGAAATGTTGATAAAGGGTTGTCGTTGCCTCAGCTTCTTGCCTTCAGCATGAACCAGTTCGTTGCTTAAATGAGACATGTTTCTTGATCCCGTTCTCCCTCACCGTGGCCTGTCTATCCAGCACATAAATTACAAGTGCCTTGCAGATTTTGGAAAGCTCAGAGAGCTAAATAGAGGAAAATAACTGAGCTAGTTGAGATGTGGGCCATACTGTTAAAAAGTTGCGGAGAATTCCTGCTCTCAAGTATTACAACAGGAGGTGATCCAGTAGATGTAGATTCCCAATAGTATAATGGTGTTGCTTTAACCTTGCTGTTCTATTGTAACTTTGGCAGTAAGTTTCCATTGATATTTAGCACAGACTATGGTGGGATGTATGTGCATACCCAGTTTTTCCATGATAATAGAATAAATTTTTGCCTTTTTATTCCTGAGTTGCTTTTGTCTCAATGGAAGCTGTCAGGCAGAATACAAGGTAAATGCACCCACTCGTGCAGCATCTTTGTTGTTGAGAAAGTTCATGTCAGGCTTCAATAAAACCTTGAAGGTTCTTATAGGTCCATCACCAAAAAAGTGTTTTTTCAAGTCAATTAATTTGAGTTTTCACCTTTTACAGTGTTTTGCCATAATGACCTTATAGGAGATTGCAGTTAGAATATACTGTAATAGTAGTTTTACAGGCTTTTAAACTGTTTTTCTGGAATAGTTTAAACCCAAGCAATTTATAAGAAATTAGAATGACCCTGCAAACACCTACATGCATGATGTGTACTGCACATAATTTGTTTTATTTTGTTCAAGGAACTGTGAAAATCCTACCACTTCAGTTTTGGGGGGTTAGAATAAATCAGAGGGGACAGTTCTCTACCTCTGCCTTCTCATTTCTGCACATTTCAAACATGTCTAATTATACCTTGGTGCTTTTGCTGGCAAAAGAGATTGCTTCTGAGGGGGATTTTTCTTTGGGCACATCCTAGAGTTACAGTATTGGGAAAGAACGAGTCTGATCATTGAGTTCATCCCCCAGGTACAAAGATGGCTCTTCTGCAGGATGTGTTTTCTGCAATCAAGTGTCGCAATTCATGGTTTCTTCCTACTGAGGATGACCACGCAGCCTGTTGGGTATTGGCCCTGCTAAAGTCCCGTTTCCTTGATCAATGATAAGAAACGCTGAATCACAAGGATGAGAGAGCTCTTAGTGAAGCATGTAACTGCGCGTGTGCCAGCTTGCACCACGTAACTGTGTTCTTCTCTGCCATCTGCCACTGCGAAACCTCTGAGATCCAAACAGGATTACAGGAAAGCAAAGGAAAAATACCCAACCTGTCCCAAGGCCATGCTGTGTTACTATGTAGCTGTTGTTTCTATTTACTGCAAGAGCTGCTTCTCAGCATAAAATAATGAGTTAGGTAGTAAAAGTAATTTCTGCGGGAATTAAGGCAAGTGATGTGAAAAGTACCGCTCAAGATTTTCTTATACAGAACTGTTAAAGAGGGGTGTTAATTTTCTGGCAAACTAAGCAATACATCCTGAAGCATTCAAGATTTGCTTTTTCCTTACAAAAAAGTAATTTAATCTAATTTAACTGCTTGCTCAAGTATCCTTTGTTAAGCAAATGAAATATGCTTTCATTCATCTTTTGCAAAGAAGGATGAAAGGTTCCAGAGCTTCTGGGTGGAAGAATAGGTAGCTATAGGATCACAGACTCCATGTTCAGTTTAATAGGTTCACTCCGAGGTTGGGCACATCTTTATGTTTTATGTTTGCTGTTTTTCAGGAGCACATACACTGTTTGCAGCTCCTGCAGGAGCAGCAGCAGGACTCAGCCAGCAGGTGCTGCTTGCCCTGCTCAGGGGAGGGTACCTGTTCCCCCGGCCCTTCCCGAGTACCTGCACACACCTAGAGCAGATCCTCATACAGACTTACTCTGCTTTCTAATGAAGAGTTGGTAAGCCCAGCTCTGTTGGTGGCAAAAATAACGTTCATTTACTATTGAACCAACTAATTTTTTCTTGGTTGGGCAAAAGGGTTAACTAGATAGAAGTATACCTACGTGTTGGATCCTGCCTGTGGCTATGCTGGCAAACACAGTGCTGTGTGTTTTCGCTCTCTTTTCTCCCCCTCCTGCACCTCCTTTTTAAATCTTTTAAAATAGAGTAAAGTCACTTTGTCAAAAGCACAGTAAGGATTAATTAGTCAATGTTTGTTCAGAGCTTTGGATGTCTTAAACCTCATTTGGAAGGAGAGCTGAATATTACTCTTCTTGATACATTGACTTGATTATGACCAGCATCTTGATAGAGAAGTTTCTTTTTCACTCTTCTAGAATCAGGTGCAATTTAAGGGTTGTATAGATATATATACACAAGGGTTGTGTATATAGTTATACACATTTATTATGTATGTGCATATTATGTTATAGATTTTCAATTATTTATATTTTTCAAAAAACATTAAAGTGTTTTTTATATGAAGAAAAGTATACTTATTTTTATATTTAATTTTAGACATATTTTAGCAGGCCAGGGTGTTTCATAGGTATATGAATATTCTGAATTACTATTTGGAAGTCCACAGACCAAACGGAACTACTTTTATCTGTAGAAATGAGAGTATCCTTGAAGTAGTAGTGTTACCAGTTATATGCTTGAATGATTTTTCCAGTATGTTATATTGTCTTATATTAGTAAAACACTAGAGTAAAAAAATATTTTAAAGTGGTTTTTGAGAAGGAAACATAAATTCTTAAGTGAGTTGTTTATATTCAGACACAGAACTTTACATAAGGTTAATGCTAGAATTCTGAATTGAGCAAGAGCATTTCTTTTATGTATCGTCAAAGCTTTTCTGAGCAGAAGAGAAACTGAGGATGTGTAATTATAAATACAATGCTTCATTCTTATTTGGTCGAAGTATGGTATTTGAACAAATTTGAACAAATGTTCCTTCATGTCTTAGAGTAGCTAATGCAACTTAACAGAATCCATGTGTTAAATTATCTGATTCTGCTACAGATTTTGTCACCTATTGCCACATATAAAACAGCGTGAACTCATGTCTTTGAATATTCTCCACAGGACTTATCTAAAATGATATGTTGATAGTGCTGTATCTGGCTGCCAAGATAAATGTTTACGTCTATATTACTTTAGAAGATTTCATTTTATTGGAGGTGTTGGTAGTCTATCAGTAGACAAAAGAGATTTGCTACAATCTTTCTCTTCTGTACAAGCAAGGTATACTCCATTTTAGAATCTAATGAATTGAACTTCACTACTGAAACAAACTGTAGGTGAAGCGTTATCCTTTGGGAGAACAAGAATGTGAACCTGAGTAAAGAAATCTATATTTCTATTTTTTTCCCTGATAAAGCAATCAGTTTATGGAAATTTATGAAAGATTTTATATTACTATTTTTTTTTCCATTTACTAACATGGTGGGGTTCAAAATTTTGATCTTTAAATCATCTTATCTTTAAAGTGATTACTGCATCAGCTGAAAAGACCTTAAATCAATGCAGTTACACACTTCTCTTGTGATGTGTCTGTAAAACATGTATATGTGCATATACAAGTACATGTAATATAAAAGTCAAAGCTAACAGCAAGCAACTCAATTTTTGTTTTTCTCAGTTTGAATATATTTGAAAGATTTATTTTGTTATCCAATATTTCTATTTGCAGAGCAGATAGAATCACTGGCATAGTATGTAACAATTTATTCTTTTGTTTTTATTTAGTTTGACAAAGGATATGCTTACAGCATTCGCCACAACTATGGGAAAGAAGGGAAGAGAACTGATTATACCCCATACAGCTGCATGAAGATTATCATGTCCAATCCACCAAGTCAAGGGGATTATCATGGTGAGTTCCTTAAATATAAAAAAAAAAAAAGTTTAAAAACAGCGGAAACCCTTGTCTAGAGAAGTTACTCTCTCCTGTAGTCTCTTAAATTATGTATTCAGTTTTAAGGCCACGGTGTGTTCTCTTTAGATCATATTTGATAGCTTCTGGTTTTATATATGTTGTGTCATGCACTGCAAGGAGACTGTAAATGTATAGATGCTTTAAAAAGTGACCAATTAGAGGTGCTTTGAAGTATGAATTCAGTTGTACAAGTTCTGAAGTTTGCTAGGGTCCTTTAAAACCTCCTACCTCTGTGCAGCGAAACATGGAAAACATGCACTGGCTTCACCATTGTTATTCTAGTACTAAGTCGTTCATTCAGTTGTGTCAAAACTAATCCTGGGACAAAACCCCCACACTCTTATTTAAGGTGGTGGAACTTTCTAAGGTATTTCTGAAGTAATATTTTTATAAAGGACTGTGCTTTAAAGAGTAGTTGGCTCTCATTACTTGTCTTTTCCTGTTGTCTTTTTCACAGCTATTAAGTGTACCAGCGCTATCATTTTTAGTAAGGAACTAACTAAAACTCTTTTCCTGTCAGTGAATGAGAATTGTGGCCTGTTCATGTTGGGATATTTTATGTAACTCTTGAGCCGGTGGTGCCCTGATAACTGTGCAGTGGAGTAATTATTAAAAAAAAAAAAAAAAGAAAAAAGCAGTTGTACACGTGGCCAATTAACTTTCTTATTAATAAGCAGTTAGACAATTAGGAACAGCTTAGCTGGTCTCTTGAGTGCCTTACTATGCTAACTCCTGGGTAAACAGCCTTGTTTGTGAGCTTGCTTGTTTTTTCCTGTCAGGGTGCCCATTCCGCCACAGTGATCCTGAGCTATTGAAGCAGAAGCTGCAGTCATACAAGATCCCTCCCACTGGAATAACCCAGGTAAGGAGTATTTTGTTTGGTGCTTTCATTAATAAGGCACTGCTTTTCAATTTTACTTTCTATTTGTGTAGGAATGCTGTATGCAATTTGTCAGTACGTATTGTGAAGTATTTCTTCTTAGAAAAGGTTTAAATCAGAATCTTGGCTTTCTGGCTCCAGTGCTCCCACTGATGTGTTGATTATTCTCATCGCCTTTTATTGTTTAATATTATGAGTTGGTTTATTACTATACGTAATGCAGGTACAATGCAGAATTTTGTTTTACTTCATTTTACTACACTGGGATAAAAAATGTTTAAATGGATCTGGCAATATTTTAGGGAATTTATTTTTATTCTTGCAGTAACTTCTAAAAAACATACATTCTTGATCATCCATTGTGCTAACTTCCTGTAAACAACAAAAAGATGTGAAATGCCTAGTGAAATTAAGCAGAGATTTTTAGCAGCTTTTTAAAAGGTAACATTAAATTGAAAACCTATCTTATGTAGCAAGGACAACACAGAAATACATGTATACTGAAGCACTGTGACTCCCATTGCTTGCAGTAGCAAGAGGTTAAGACTATAAAAGGTTGCCATCATCTTCAGTGGAGGAAGACGTAGGGGTTAGGGTTAAGCTGAGACAGTTCAGCAAAAAGTTGTGTATATTAACTGCCTGAAACCTGCTTTAGGTCCGTAGAAAAAACCTGCTTTAAGTTGTCATCTTTAGTTCATGTGGAGTGTCACCATTGCTTTTCAGGCATCAACAGAGTGTTGCACTAGATAAAAAAGAATGTGAAAATTCCACTTGAAGTAGTCTCTCTTGGAAGGAATAATTAAGATACAAATTAAAGGAGAATAGTTTTTAAATGTTTATTTGATGACTCATAGTCATATATGACTCATAGTCATTCGTGACAAATTCTTGAAATACCCAGACTTATTCCTAGGAATGTTTTTTACATTTTGTGTGGGTTTTTTTTCTTCTTTTCTCCTGGTTCATATAAATAAGTATTTGACTGTCTTCCATATATCTGTCAGGCACCAGAGATACTTTACTTTGGCTTTTTTCCTTTTTATATGCATCAAAAATTGATGCTGCTCTGAGATTTTTATCCTGCTAATCATTGGAAAGATTGGTGGGGATTTACTCTTTTAGCTGCCTTGCTATGTGTGGGTGGGATTTAGTAGAGGTTATTTCTTCAGTGAATTTGCACGGTGGGGCAGTATCTATATTTAACAGTTCCTTACTTGATTGGAATCGGGTTTTAGGTTTTGTGTGTGTGTGTTTTTGTTCTTTTTTTTCCCTTGTAAAGTAGGATTGGGACTCATTAGGAGTCTTAAATTTTCTAATCAAAAGTGACTTAAGAAAAGCCCTCTCCATCAGTGTTTGCTTTGCCTGGAAATGGAGGATGGTTTGTCAGTCTTTCAAAGCCTGATACAGTTGCTTTCCCAGTTGACATTCACTCAAATGGTACACTTTGAGTCTGTTAGACCTCCTATTAACTCCAGATCAAACGAGGACTCTGACAATGAGTGGAAGTCTCACATCCACTTAACGAAAGACAGCGTACAGAGCAGTTGAATCATTAACAAATATGTGTGATGGTGTCACAGGTGAGAGTAAATGACAACCTGTAGTGGATCTGGATACTGGTTTGGTTTGAGGGATTTTTCTATTTGTGTTTTTTTTTAAGGATCAGGGAGATCAGAACTATACCCCTGCTTGATTATCTCACACAGTCCCTCACTTGCTCCCCACCCTGTTGTTGTATTTGCTGAGGTTTCAACTTTCCTTCCCAGCGAGGGAATCACTGCTTGCCTGGGAGAATGGAGCAGAAAGCCATGTCAATACCTGCTTTGTGGCTGCTTGCAGTTAACTGTCCCAGGCATTACAAGCTGTGGTCTCAGAGCATTCCTCTGCATTCATCTCTGTGCATCTCTGATTTCCAGGATCATCCTCGGCTTCCAGGATCTTCACCCTCTTCTTTTTGGGCTCCCAAGCCTCCATTTTTCTTTATCTAAATAGTCTATCTGCAAAACCGGTGATCAGCTTCCTAACTGGTAGTTCTGTATCATGTCTCTTTATTAACTGGAAGATCAGAACGTGTCACTCTGGTTTAGTCCAAATGTCATGAAAACTTACAGACAACCCATACCGGTTGCAGGTAGCTAGCCAGGTTCAGGCTTGACAGTTTTTGAAAACTTGGTTTGTTGTTGTTCTGCAAGCCTCTCTATGAAATCTTTGCAAAAATAATTTGAACCAACTGTTAGTTGCTCAGCTGTTTCCCAGGGTACTTCTTGATGGTATTACTGAGGGAGTTATGAGACTCCGTGCAGTGATCATGTGAATAGTAGGCTTCTGCTTTCCAGGTTAGTAGTGATGCATGGTTCTCTCTGCAGCTAAGGAGTTGCTTTAAGGAATTCAAATGAAAGGTCAAGACTTGCAGTCCCTGTTGAGTGCAAATTACACCATTCTAGAAATCATGGTGAAAGCTAACACAGCAGGCCTGCCATTCCTGAATCAATTAATCCTTTCAGCCTCCCCGTTTACAGCATGTATAATATCACTACCATGATCTGTATCAGCAAAATAAAATACTACAAGGTCTGTGAAAGTAACGTACTGGTCACAGAAACCAAACATATATATATATATGAGTACATAGACTTAAATATTTAATGGATTGCAGGCAGTGTGGAATGGTCAGCTGTTATGAATGGGGCACTCTGGAATTGAGCTGTCCATCTTGGAATCTAACAAGAAATGCCAGTATTTCTGTTGCTGGTTTGGACAGGTCGTGGGACTGCTGTGAGCTTCCCTAATTGGGGAAGCTGTTCTAAGCTTTTCCTCTGATGTTTCTCTTCAGCAAGAACAATCCTGCTGCACAAAAATAATCCAAGACAGTTGTGGTATCAGGCTACTTCAGTGTGGAAACCTGGGATTTGATCACTATGCCGAGACCTCCTAATTCTAGAATACGGTCAAGTTTGCTGTCCAAATCCCAATCCTTATTGAACTACCTCATGTTTGACTTTAAAAAGTTTCTTAAGAAGGTGTCTTTGATTAACATCAGGAGACATTCTGCTGGGCGTAACTTGTGGCCTGGGGTACCGCTTTTTTACTTGGTGTATGTCAAGGTTACTGGCCTCCTAATAGATGATTTTTACCTATTATTCGTAGTCATTTACTGGACTAGAGAAGATATGACTTACTGAACGGACTCAGCCAACAACTAGCTACATGGAAATCCTACACCTTCACAAAACAAATGTTTGGTTTTATTGTTTTTTTCCCAATGTTTAGCTATGGCATTTCCTCTGTGAGAACCCAGTCTCCCAGCAGCATCTTAACTTAGCTGTTCATTATCTTTTTGAACTAAGGGGCACTTGCTTCCTTTTTTGCCTTTCTAGGAATATGACCTTTGCCTGATGGTAGTTGCAACAGAACAATAGAATCCTTTTTTTTTTTTACTTCACCAATTCTCTCCATTTTGAGATAATATTAATCCTTAAAATGAACTGTAGGTTTTTGGTTATAGTAGTGTCTAAATTTTAGGAGATTAATCTTTGTTTTATTTAGTAATAAATTTTTACCTAAACTAAATGTTTTCAGGCCTACAGATTCCTTATATGCTATAAGTGTAAGGCATGCTTCTTTTCAAGAATGTCCCTATATCTACACGCAGGAGACCCTGAGTGGATGGTTTCTGCCCTAAAATATAATATGTTTCTCTGACAATGTGCAAATTTGTTACATAGTCATTGTGATGGAAACAAATGAGCTTTTTAACAGGCATCATCATGCTAGGTCTCAAGGAGCATCTCCGTGTGCAAGGTCATGAGATCTTCAGAGCTCCCACCTACAGTAATGTTCACCAAGTGTTTTGCTTTTGTTGAAACTTCTGTACGGTCCCATAGTTTTTGTTGAACTAGATACTCCAGGGCACTTTCCTAGTATTTGTGAGAGGAGTACATCATGCTTCTTTCTTCAGGTGAGGAGTAATAAATGTTTCTCTCCTAAGCTAAGTTCATTTTAAGGGGTTGAAAGCTCAACAATTTCTGTTCCCTACTGAGATTAAATTCTCATTCTGAAACAGAGGTTGACTGGAAACTCATCAGGCCTTCCAGAAGCATCAGTCACGATGTTGATGCTGTCCTGGCCAGAGGGGCTGGAGAAGACATGGCACCTCAGGCCATTGAAAAGGCTTTTACGTCGGTGGATACTTTGTACACAAAATAAAACAGAGCTAGTGTCTTAACCTTAATTTGTGCAAGTGTGAATACCAATATTCAAGTCTGAGCTTGACAGAGACTTAGCACATACTGTTATCAGCAGTGCCTGGAGGCTTGCATTTCTTTTTTTGGGAACTCTTATGTTTCATAGCTGTCTGTTGAACGCTTATTATCTCCAGTTTACATGCAGTGATCTGGATCAGATCTTTTACTGTTTGAGGGTGTTTCCTTTCTATTTGTTTGCAACATTTTTTCATATTCATCAAGGTCCTGATGATGAACTAATCTTGAGGACTTTTTTTTTTTTTCTGATCATAGTCCCGGGAGTTGTCATAGGGCAGTTCTCTTTTGATATTTTATGTGTTTCTCTTCAATGATCTTTGTGCTATCTGTCAGCACAAAAACGATGGCTTATTCCTGAATAGATTGTGTTCATCAAAGGAATACAGATTCCTGAGTGGTGGTTTATCTTCCATGAAGTTAGTTCACAGTGCTTTAGACCATCAGAAGGTTTGGGTTTGTAGTGAACCTCAGCAACCACATAAGCCATTCGTTTTCCTGGTTCTCCCATAACTTTCACAGGTTATCTCAGGACGTCCTTGAATCATGAAGTCCAGGCCACTGTCTTAGTTGTCCTGGTTTCAACTGGGATAGAGTTAATTTTATTTTTAGTGGTTGCTGTGTTTCAGATTTAGTATGAAAGGAATGTCAATAATGCATATTGTTTTAGTTGTTGCTAGGTGATGTTTATACAAATCAGGGACTTTTTTCAGCTTCCTGTAGAAGCTGAGAAGGAGCATAGACAGAACAATGGAATGGCCAATGGAATATTCTGTACCATGGAGGTCATGCTTGGTATATAAATGGGGGTTGGCTGGGGTGGGGGAAAACCAGGATCACTGGGTAACCAGCTCACCGGATGGTGAGAGTGACTTGTGTTGTATTATTTTATCTTGTATATTCTTTTAGCATTATTATTATTATTGTTGTTTCATTTTTCTGTTATTCTATTAAACTGTCTTTATTTCAACCCTTGAGGGTTTGCTGGTTTGCTTTTTTTTGCTTTTTGGCTTTTTTTTTTCTTCTCTTTTTTATTTTTTCCTTTACCCTCTTTTTCTCTCTCTTCTCTTCACCGTTCTGGGAGGAAGGGGGAGAACTGTGCAAGTGGCTGCATGGTCGTAGCTGCCAGGTGGCATTAAACCACGACACAAGTTGATTGGCGATTGCTTAAGGTGGGTTTGGTTGTTTCAGGAAAAAATCACAAACAGCAACCTATTGGTTTGGGTGTGTTTCCCTTGCTGTGTTTGGTGTTTAGGCTGTCTGTTCTTTCCAAATCACCTGTGCTGCACCTTGATTTCAGTTCTGATTCCAGGGCTTTCCCTGTCTGTCCTTTCAGAACCTGAACCTTTTGCCTGTTCCTGCAATTTATTGCTAGGACTTCGATCGAGTGCTTCAGTTGTCCTTGAGGCTCCTTGTTTTCCAGTGTAGATGGTAGTTGGTTCTCTGTGGTAAACTCCACCTTCTCTGGTCAAGGGTTCTACAGTCAGGAGAAACAGAGGGTCTAGCCTCATCCTTTATGGTTTTGCTCCAATTACCGTTTTTTCTTTAGGGAAAAATGCTTATGTAAGTGAGCAGTAGATAACTTAAGAAGAAAGAATGCTCTTTCTAGTGGAATTGTTCTCTTAATTTAAAAAGCTGCCTTTTCCCATAATTGGATTAAATTAAAGATTTTGATTGAGTTGTCGAACTTTGGCCAATGTTCTCTAACAAATTTAGTGTTTGGGGCAATTGGAGAGTCTTCACAGAGATGGAAATAAATAAGCCAGACTGTGCCTAGGCCTCTGATATGGCTACATGTTTCCATGAATAAAAAACTGAACACACCACAGGGTAAACATCCCCTCCCTTCTGATGATCTAATATTAGAAATTTTATATCACTTGGTGGCTCTAAAAATATTTTCCCTTTCAGCTGAAGAATTTTGCCCTAACATCAGTCATTTTCATGGTACTGCTTATGTAAGTTCTGATTAAATAAGAGCAACTACTGTTTAAATAAGAGAACTTCTATTAGTTAAGAGCTTAAATAAGAGAGATTTTATTAAGTCGGTATTTTTTGTGGAAATATGTAAAATGGAAACAAAAATACAAGAACAATTGATATTCTTGATATAGACAAACCTCGTGCGATACCCATTTTATTATTACAGTGAAATTCGGTACATCAAAGTTCCTTAAAATTTCTTCCAGCAGTTCTAATTTTAAGTCTTGTCTTTTTTGACTTGTGTCTATAATAAATATTTAATTGATGATGATATTGTGTGGCACTTCATGTTTATTAATTTACCTCTTTTCACAAAATTCATATTTTTACTTAGAATGCTGATTTTGTGGATTTTTGTGGTGGGATTCTTTCCCCAATAAATTAACTACTTAAAACTCAAATCTTAAAACGTGGTACCGTTACACATTTGCTGCCAAGAAATTTTAATAAAGCACTATATCTTTGACCTCGAAATTGTATGTTATTCAGGTTTCTCAAGTGGTGGGTTAAGACTCCATGTTCACTGTTCAGAATCTCTCGGACAGTTATTGACATTACTATATCAAAACCTGTAAATGCCTTGAAATTATTAAATCTTTCAAAGTGGGGAGTGTAAAAGTCTTGAAAGTAAGATTCTTAAAGGAAATCTTTGCCACAAAGACGGCAGTCTGGTGTAGATTTGTGTAAATATGAATGCTTAAAGTTTCCATATATTTTTCTATAGACGGGGAACATTTATCAATAATAATTGTGTGAGGAGTATGTCTCCCTCATTTTACCTGAGACTATACTTTGTCTGACTTACTCTCTAGACCCTCTGTTTTCTCAGCTAAAACGTGTGCCTTGTTTAATTGTCTTGTATTTGGTTTGTTTGTCAAGTATGAGCATGCTTATTGATTTCTCTAGGACTACTTTCACACGTAAGCTGAACAGCTACAAATGCAAATTTAACCAGCCAATACTAAGCCTTCTTTTCTGATATTAAAGCTCCCACTTGTTCTGATCACTCTGATCTGTCTCTTGATCAACTCCAGTGACTCTTTTAGTGTGAGTTTATTGGTGCTGTGATGTTAGTATTACTGACACTATCAGCGGGTAGAATATTGTAGAGCATTAACACGATGTGGCTTCACGTCTTAAGATGACATACAACATCTTAACGTGACATGGCTTAAAACTAATTATTTTTACAAAATTGAGTTACAGTATTTCAGACTACTAAATTTTCCCCATCTTAGGTTTATTGCTGAAAAGCTGAAACAAATATTAGAAATAAGAAGGTATATCTGGCTATTGTCAGGTGAGATTGTAATGTTGAAAAGGCTGTATGTGATCTGCTAAAAATTCTGATATAAGTAATGGTAAGGAAAAAAAAGTGTATAGGTTGAATTGCTGGATGGGCTTGTGACAGTAAACCAAAAGAACAGCATAGGAAAACAACTTGAGAGAATGCTGAGAGATGCAGAAACTTGGTGAGAAGCGCAGCTAACCTCTTTGATAAGAAAAGGCTATAAGAATATGGAAGACTTTTAGAGTATGTGGATCAATTTTATTATATATAGAATACATTTCAATGTACATAAGGTAGATGTTTTATTAGTTTGGAAACTTATTCAAAGTTGAACTAGAAAATATATCTCTTAAAGTTTGAATCTGACATTCTAACCACCGAAAGGATGTAATTCAAATGTATGGACAGGTGCTATTGAGAGTGTTTATTATTGAATCACAGATTAGCTAGGTTTTGGAAGATGAGTCTGGAAGTCATCTTGTCCGATGCCCCTGCTCGAGAAGGGTCACCTAGAGCCTGTTGCCCTGGACTGTGTCCAGGTGGGTTTTGAATATCTCCAAGGATGGAGACTCCACAGCCTCTCTGGGCAACCTGTGCCGCTGCTTAGTCAAATGTGCCTTTTAGAACAAATAATATGAAAAGTAGAGTTAAAAAGCATATTTTTTCTGTTGTTAGAGAGATGAATGACATTAATTCAGTGCATCCAATTTAGAAGTACTTAAATTCATTAGTCAAATCTTAGACTTCAGTTCCAGGAGCAGATAATTAGCCTAAATGGACCCTGCTGGTGTGGAAGGCACTTCTGCTCTCTGTTCATCCCTGCCTGTTGAGTTTCCCTTTCTTTCCTTATACATGGTAAAAAAAATTAAAAATTTACCCAACTATAGGTTTACCTGGGGAAGGTGAGGAGGAATGATGTTTGTATTCAGATGGCACGAATGGGTGGTCAGAATCGGGGGCTGTGTCTTCACACTTCAGCAGCTTCAATTTATGGTGTATTAAACTACTCATGAAATTTTTATTTAGAAGAGAAAGAAGGAAAAAAGAAGCACACCAAAAAAGTCAAAGGGATTAAACACACAGTTCAGGGTGAGAAATCAGGAAAACAAAGAACGAACATACGAAATAAAAATGTTGCAGCTCATTGTTGCTGAAACTGTTATGTTGCAAACTTAAAATGTACATGAAGCAAATACGTCAATTTTATTTCTTTTGTAACTTTTTTTTTATTTTAAAGCATTTCAGATGCTTGCTTTCGTACTTGGTAATAGTCCAGGCTTTGACTCAGCATTTCTTTGCAACAGAGGAATGTGGGTTATCTATCATATCTAAAACCAGCCATGACTGCCTTTTAAAATAGGTGGCTGTAAACTCATGCAGGATTTGTCAGTTAAATGAAAAAGCATCACTGAAAAATAGCCAAAAAGTTTTGTAATCATAAAATGTACATTTTTATAGTGCTATTTTAGAACTATGTGAAATCAGAGAAGTGGAATACTTAGGTGAATTAAACCTTCTTGCCTTCGACATTCACACCATTGACTTTCAGCTGTAGACGGTATAAATCTTTGAAAAATAGCCCACAACCAAGCAAACAAAACCAACAAGCATTAGAGCTGTTTCCTTTTAAAATTAACTCGGCTTAAATTAATGTTTGTCTTCATTTAATATGCTGCCCAGGGGTTGCTGCAGAAAATATAGGCACATACTCTTTTCATTCAGACATTCACTTAAGTCTTTTGTTGAGTATTTAATGAGTTCCTTACTGACATACATTAAATAAGAACTTCAGGCTTGAAAACCTATACATTAAAAGTGGAGGAGAAAATATAGGTATTTTTTAAGAGACATTAATAAAATACCATCTTCTGGATCATAACTGCCTCTTCCTTCTACCTTTATAAAGCGTAATATAATACAAGTAGGTTTTGGGTTTCGACAGTTGTGATGCAAAGTGCAGCGGAGAAACCGATCTGTTAATGCCCTAATATTACCACGTCCAATGCTGTG
Source organism: Stercorarius parasiticus (assembly GCA_013396915.1). Classification (NCBI taxonomy): domain Eukaryota; kingdom Metazoa; phylum Chordata; class Aves; order Charadriiformes; family Stercorariidae; genus Stercorarius; species Stercorarius parasiticus. The sequence goes on along the minus strand of VWZL01002137.1, from coordinate 416,935 downwards.
TGATCAAGTACTCTTCACTACAAAAGAAGTCAAAGAGTATAAAAAGAACAGGAGCTCTGGCAAAGCTGTAACAATGATTTTCTGGCCTGTGAGTCCCTGAGGGAAAACAGCTTAAATCTGAGAGAACTCTACTATACATTCACATTATAAACATGAAATCTTCAGTTTGAAATATAAAGGGAATCCCCAAAAGCAGCAAAAAGGACAGATGCCTGTACTGACCAAGAAGCAAAGGGCATTGGGGAGTCCTGGTGTAGGACTTAATGCTGGGGTGGTCAAAAGCTGACTTGAAACAGGAGAACAATGGAATGTGTTCAGATAGACTCCAGCAGTTGCACCCAGTCATATCTTTAGTCACCTCTGAAATAAAAAGAAAGTTAGAAATGAGTCGTACTTAACTGAATCTAGAGTAGAAAGATTTTCATTTTGAAAATATAAGGTAATTCTGCAATTTTCAAATAAATCAAAATAACTTTGAGTAAGTAAAAATAACAATGGATGATTACAGAGCCCAAACTATCCTGCTGTGCAACATCTTAGCTTTGAATGTGAGGATCTATAAAGCAGGTGGCTGTGCACAGCTGCCAAACATCATCTTAACCTCATTAGTAGTCAGTAAAGCAACATCAGAAAAGCAAGTTGCAGATGGCAGTGAAAGAAAAGGCACATAAGAACTAACAAAAAGAGTCCTTGAGTATGTCCCTTTACTTGCAAAATAAAGCCATTTAGTGTAAATGTCTTAATATACGTAGAAGCAAAGGATTGTTGCTGTGAATTAGCGTAGTTTTGAGTGGAGGGCTGTTTCTGGGTAGCACTAGTAAAAAACAGCTGCAAACTTCCTTTCATTATGTGCACAAATGCAATAGGAAAGGTAATGTTTATTATGAATTATAATTCTGTTTTATTTAAATACAGGATTGTTGGTTTCTCTCACATCGGGTACTCCTTTCTAGCTGGACTCCATTCTATTGCAGTTTTTAACCTTTTTTTGTTTCTTCTTTTAGCAACTTGTTCCATATTGAAACCAGCTAATCTACTAAATCTGTTCTTCTTTGGATATGTTTAATGTGCCCCTTATTCCTCAGCCCCATCAGATATGCGGAAGGTGAATCCGGTCCCCTGTGATGTGGCCAGTTCAAAGTTATATATGTGCTATTTTGGCTGCCTTCTGGCTGCCTCTCAGAATGGGTAGGAGCTGAATTACAACTGCTTTTCCCTGAATGAGCCACAAATGTGGTCTGGCTTTTTCCACCAACCACAACTTGTAATCAACATGTAGGAATTGTATGGCTTTGGCATCTCTACCTGTCAAATTTGGCTGAGTTTGGAAAACCAGTCAAAGTTGGAGAGGTGATGTGGTGGAGAGGGTAAAGGAGCAGGAGTAAGATGATGACTGCCAGTAGCATCATGTACATTAATAAATTTAACAAACTGGATGAAAGTCTCCGGTCTGTTCTGGTGGGCATTCTGTTCTTTGGAGCGCCCTATCAATGTAGAGGAAAAGAAGTGTTGTGAAGACCTAGTTACCAAACTTCACTGGAGAATGCTGGTAGAGGTTCCTCTAACAGCTGTTCTCCAAAATATACATGTCTTCATAGTAGTACAGCAGAAAAATCTGTGTGGTGACCTAACAGCAGCCTCTGTGAGAGGTCTGAGGAGGAGTCTAGAGGGAGTGGGACAGTAGTTCCTTGGTGAAACTGCAGTGTAGCTGGGCAATAAAGATCAAGCTGCTGCAAAATAACAGGGTGGCTCTTTAAGAATTTAAAGTCCCTCAAAGCCATCTCTGATAACATGACCGTTATAGCTTTCATATGTTAGCGGTATTGCTGCAATAAAGTTCTCTTCTCAACCTTACAGGTGGGTCAAGATTTTCCCAAGGATGGGCCAAGGGCTTAAATGGGCACAGTTTCAGAATAGTTTGCTCAGAATAATCTCTCTTACAAAATTGGAATTTATTTATAAGTGCCCCTTTATTCTGTCATCATCTGCGCTGTGTCGGTCAGTGATCCCTCTTCTGACACGTGTCACTTGAAGTTACCGTTTTTATGCTGAACTGTCAGAGAAGACAGCAGCAGCTTCATCTCGCATCCTGTGAATCATTGTGATTTAATAAATCAAAATCTAGATTTGATAGTCCTTGTCTTTTCCACTCCCCAGGATAGTTGGATAATGGCATCATTGATACAAAAAGCAGCTATAACTTTGTGGTCTGTGATTGAAAAGTTAAACAAATCACAGAATGACTAGCCTTTTAACTGATCGCCTGTTTCAGAAAGTTCTCTTAAATTACTGGGGAACCTCAATGCTTTTAAACTTTTGGGGTTTATACTCAGAATTTGTCCATACTTAAGTTTTGTTCGCTCACTTAAGCTTCTGAGACTTAAAGTATCTTTACACCTCAATTTAGAGAACTTTTTATTTATATTAGGTATAATCTTGATTAAATGAAGAGTAATTTTCTGAAAACCTGAACTATTTATGAACTAGATTAAATTACTTACTTCAGCTGGAAAGTTCATGTTAGAAAAATCTGAATGCTAAAGAACATTACGAATATTTCTTTCAACTCACCAACAGGCATATAGGTCTTCTGATTATTACTCCAAATTATGTGAAAGGTACTTTTTAAAAACATACATACATACGATGTGGTTACCATTTACTTAAAAACAGAGATAGCTCTTTTGCACGGTATAGATTTTCTGGTAAGGAATAGAGGAAAACATAAGGTAATATGTAATGGAAATGTTTAGAATAAATGCGTTTTCTTCAGTCCTTACCTACTTAACATGATACTGTTTTTTCAGTCAATTTCAAAGGGAAGAGGAAATATACACAAAGAGAGAGACAGTGCCAGATTTCAGACTTCATTGTTCAGTTGGCCCTGGCCTTGATCTTTTACAGAAGATATAACAGGAGGTGGAAGGAGAGACAGAAATGTAATCAGTTGGGCTATTACAGAGAAACAATGCGGCTAAGTACTTTCCTGGCAACGTGTTGCTGTTTTTATCCATTCAGCAAATGTAATTTATTTATACATCTGTCAATAAATACAACGTGGCATCCAATAATGAGTACAGCAGGGACTTAAGCTGGAGTGTATTGCTGCGTTTGACATAAAGGTCAGCCTTGGGAAAGGGGCTTGATATTAACATTTCTGGAGAACTATTTTTGCTTCCACTGAGGCTATCTCTTAATTCCAGCAATTTTCTCTGTTTGATAAGCAGAGAGAGCATACATTTTGATTATATAAAGGAGGGAGGAGGTGATGAAACTTTAAAAAATTTCAACCGGCATTGCATTCTGGTGATAAGAATGGGACTTTATGCAGCACAGAAGAGATTACCTGAAGTAGAATTGGGAAGCAAATTGTATTTACAAAAGATGGCATGATTTTCCTAATAGGTGTTCAAAACAGGCTATTCACTCACATATTCTGCTGAGCTTGACTAGAAATAACTTCATTTTAAAAAGGAACAATCTGATTGAAGGTAAAAGCATTCCCCTCTCACAGATACTTGTCTAAAGGATTTGCATTAAATTTTCCTGATGGGAGCACAATAGTATTTTATTCTGCATCTGCATGAACTGGTAATGTGGAAAATAAAAATACAAATCGTGTCCTTGATTGCTTCATGCTTCAACCACTTGAATTACTAGATTTACGTCTGCAATTATGGAAGAGATGTTGCAATATGATAGTTTGACAATAACTGTCACAATTATATTACCAAAATATAGATTCAACTTATTCTTGAAGTTAAGAGTATTGAAATTACATTTTAAGGACTGGGCGTATCTTCCTGTGGTTTTATCTTGTTTTTAATATAGCCAGGGTATTTTTAAAAAACGATAGTATGTGTAAGTGCTGTCAGTTATTAGTAAGGTACAGGCGTGTCAAAGATGTCATGGGCTGCAAAGTTCCATGAGGTATATACAAGGCTGTTGTGAAATACCTTGTCATGGTAAGTATCAAAAAGATGTACGTGTGCTACTTCTGAATGCATTATGTTTTTCTCCCTCTGTACAGATCCTGGAACTGGTGAAGGGCATGCATTACCAGCTGGCCTGTCAGAAGTACTTTGAGTTGACGCATGATGTAAGTAGCTACTAATTTTTCTTAAACTATAGTCACCATCATTGCCTTGGAAATCATGCATGAATTCTGGAGACTATTTGCAGTTTTCACATCTACCGTTAGCTGTCTTGCCGTGTTAGTTTTCATTTCAATAATTTAAAATATACTTCACATCTTCTTTTGTAATTTTCTGCATTAATGTGTTGATGTTATTAATACCCTGAATGTTACAAGATGTAGTAAAAAGTTATGCTTTCTTGAAAATGTCAATATTATTGAATTCTGTCTATTTCAAGCCATTTAACTTTTTCAATATCCCATTTTTAAACAAATTGTGCTTTTTAACCCATACAGGTTTGGTATTTTGACGTGTATCTTAAAAAAATGGGTCTAAGAAGTTTAACTAAAACTAATCTTCCAGCACTTACATAGTTAATATCGTTAGTTTTCACTTGATATTTTTTCATGTCTTTGTTCATGCGTGATTAGTTTTTAAATTGAGATGAACATTCTCAAAGCTTTCCCATTTGCTTAATTGTAAACTTCTGTAACATATTGAAGTAAGATCCTTCGCAAAATTGTAAGATAACAAATGGCTGCAGTCCATCTCCTGTGTGATTTCTTAATTCAAAGAACCACTTTACTCATTGCTTCTAGATTCTTTGTTGTCGAGAAAAAACAGTGGAGTGTGGCCCATCTTATACCTTTGTTCTCTCCGCAACTCAAAAAATTGAAACATTGCTTTCAAACATCAGAAAATAGAACAACCTTGCTAAAGATATGGATGAGGATTAGATGACCCATGCAGAGACATTTAACATTGACTTTTTTGTTCTCACTGTTTTTCATATTTGATTTAAATGGATGTGTTTGTCTCCCTAAATTTCCAGCAATCATATGCATGAATGTATAGTAAAGATGTACTCTGAACCTGTATCCAGTGTTGTTTTGGCAGCTGTAATTTGAGAGTAACACTGTTTTATAGTCTTAGAAAATAATAAAACAGGAAATTGAAAATTATATATAATTTAAAATTTAAATAACACATGCCCTATATAAAGCTAAGTCAGTAGAAAAATTTTCCCAAGATGACTGTAGACCCCAAGGTCAACATTCATCAAAGGATAAATCAGCACAGTGCCAAAGATCTGTTACGTTTTAGGAGATCTGTCTTTCCGTTCTTCTATGGCAAATTCCAGAAGAGCATTATTTTTTTCAGTCTTTTCTTAATATGAATACTTGTCTTTGCTGCTTGCACTAAGAATCATCTTTCTCCTCTGCTGTTGATAAGTCTTTTACTTCAGTGAGAGAAAGCAGAATGCACAGAAGGGCGCTTTCTGTAGTTTGAATGAAACATGCTTATAAGGGCAATTTTTTTTAGAGCGTTTAGCTGCTAAACTTGTTACCAGCCTGCTTGGAATGATTTTTCTGTCCTAGAACTATATGCTTTAGTAATCTTTTTTATTTTTTTTTCACGGGTTGGTCAAAAGATATGTCTCTGGAGCTGAATCACACAATCAAACCTTTGCTTTCCTGTATATCATTAGCGGAGCCCTTCAGTGAAGGAAATTTCTGAAGAATCAATCAGCATAACATTGATTGTTGTTGTTTCTTCAAATAGGTGAACAATCTTAAGTAAAATTTTCCTAGAAATAATGGACTGTCTCACATGGAGAATTTCAGCTTCAATTATGTAAAAATTCTACTGAGAAAGTGTTTGCTATGTGTTGGGCAGAGCTGTTAGTGTTACCTGTAATTCTTGAAAGTTACAGTGTGTATGTGGGTTAGATCTACTATGAATGACTTTATAGTGGAGACTTGTTTAAGATTATGATATTTTTCTAAGTTCATAGGGTCATTTGCACACTATGTCTTTGCATTTCCCCTCCATCATCCTCTCTTGAGTTTCTGCTGTGTCTTATACTGGCAGCAGCTTTGCTGTTGGCTTCGGTAGTCTAGTGCTTGGCACTAAGACTATGGTAATAAATCCAGCTGCACTAGAGTGAGAATGTTTAGATCTATTTTTCTGGGGAGGTGGGATGTGTGTCTCTGCACCTCAGTGCTGCTGGTTCAAATAGCACAGCTTACCTAAAAGCTGCTTCTCTGCGTATTCCATGTAAACGGGGCTTATTAGCTTTAATGCTATGCCTGTCCCGAACTTTCATTTTACTGTCTCACAACCACAGAACAAAAGCAACCATCATTTGTGTGGTCCAGCGCATTGTCTTCAGGCAGGAACTAATCTGTTAAGGAAATGTACACATATGCAATTTATTAAGTCTTTCAGTAAGTGCGGGAAAGGAAAGCACTACATGTAGTGTGTGAATGGTTTTACCATATTTTTCAAATTCTGGGATGTTAGGGCATACTCCTTTTTGTGAAGGTTATTTTCTAAATAATAACACCATAATTTGATAAAGACAAGCTGTCCTATATATGTGAAGAAAATAAGGTCTTTTGACTTGATAGAATCATGACTGAATGGCCTGTGGTGTGGATATTTTCAAACTTTATCATATTTTAACAAGAATCAAGAATAAACTACATTCATATGGTAACTAGAGTAAGCATTCAATCAAACACTACCAAAATACTAAGTATTTTTCTTGATGGTCAAATTTGGATTTTAAGCCACATGAAAAGCATCATAACTGTTTGGAGTTCTAATATTTGTACTTGAGTTCATAATAAGCTATTTCATGTTGATTATCCCTTTTAGATAAGTTTTATATTGTACTAAAGTGAGGACAACGTGGAAGGCAAATGTGGAAGTAACACACCCTGAAAATGTAAGCAGTATAGCCATAACCTAAAGAAAATAGTCAAAGTAATGAGGAATGCCTTTCACAGTCACAATAATGTCAAGATTGTGTTTTACTTTAGTTGATAGAATTGAATGGCAACTCAAAATAGAGAAAAATATTTCCAGACCAACAGTTTGGAGATCTTGGCTATGTATATGCAGTCAAGTGAAAGAGATTGATGATATCAGATATGAACTACAAGTAGGTTAAATAAGTGTTCTCGTGACAGCTTGCCTGTAGAAATAATTAGTGCTTTGAAATCTGATTGTGTATAAATCCACTGTATAAAGCTACTCTTTTAAGGGCCTGAGCGTTATGAATACATAAGAAAGCCTGACTGGCTAATGCCTGTATTAGTAAGTTATATTCCAAATGAACTCATGATGCTATTGTTGTTTGCATGAATATTGTGGTATATAGTTACTTGTTGTGGTTACAGCTGTAATGGCTGATTATTCGTATATTAATATTCATCTCTAAACATTTTATTCTTAGATACTGATATTTTACAATGCTTGTGTATTTTTAAGAAGTAAATGAAATCTGACACGTAGCAAACTTTCTGGTACAGAAGAATCACCTTTGAATAGTTTCTTTTAAAACATATGTAAAAACCATTTTTCGTAGTTCTTTGTGATCAAATTGCAAGAGCACTGGAATTTGTTGTTGTTAAAAAAAAAAGGGATGTGGTTAATTGATATAATTTACTGTAGCAACATGATTGCTCCACGTGTTTTTCTGTAGTATGAGCTGTAGCATTATCAGCTGTCATTTTAAAAGTTCTTGGTTAAAACCCAAAGATACTATAGCTACAAAGGGATTGATTGCTTCAGGTTTTTCAAAACAGTATTTGCTGTAGCAAAAATACAAAACTGAAGTTTGTACGAAGGCCAGTATGTGCAAAATGTGTTGAATCCAAAAAAAAGTCTTGTGTACTATCGTCTACTAGATGGAATAAAAATCACTCGGATCAATACCTGTTATAAGCTTAAATTTTTGACTGCACAGAAAATAACATTTTTCTTTGGGCATAGTGGATTCCAGATGGATTTACAGGTGTGAATGGATAAAGCTGTTAGAGAAATCTAGTTTATTTCTGGTAGTAAGTTTCAGGTAACTTACAGCTAAGTTAATGATGCCGCTATTAAAGTTGATGTGCTTTGATCTATATTACCTATAAACATTGTAAAAGTTACATAAAGTAACATGAGCAGTCTAACTTAAAAAAGCCAGGAAGTTTGTGTATGCTTCACCTCCATTTTTGTGGTCAAATTTCTTGTGTATTTCCAGACAGAGCAGAATATTTTTATTCAGAGAACCTTGTTGAAAATTACACAGAACAGAATTATTAATGTATCACTATATCTCAAATGATGATGATGAACAAAATGTCCCCTTGCTCTCTTCAGGCTCCTAAAAAAGGGTGATAAAATGAATGGACAGAATTCTTTTAATTAAAATAGGGTCCATGGAGTCATACTACAATTTTGACTAACAACTTGTAAATAGCTTTTAGCCAGATACTGTCAATCACCTCTGAAAACATGCTCCATTCATACAATGAGCTGCTTCTACAGCTTATTCCAATTTGTTGGCGAGAGAAGAGTTTAGAACAAAATTAGGAGTTCCAAAGTGAATCTTAAATTGGTCTGAAGAAAATTGAGATTTTAAGGTTAAGAAAAATAGAACTAATTAAGAACTGCTTCTAGGAGAGCCAGCTTTTCACTTGTATCACTTGTTTTTAAGCCTTTTTGGTGTAAAGAGGTAATTTAGTTCCCACATAATGGAAATTGGTGCATGGATGAAAGCTGGCTGGATGAAACTCATCCAGATAAGACTGAAATGAAATTCAGTAGTGGCTTCAGGTTTCTCTTTTTGCTTTGCACCTTTTATTATGAGTGCCCAATTAGTGTGCTAGGCCTATCACTTACTTTTTTTAGATTTTTCAAGCAGTGTCACTTACTACAGTTGCTAATGTCGTTTTCGTGTCTGAATTAGACTGAATTAGATTTTGTTATAGGTGTCGCTGTTTTCTGATGGAGCTAAGCTAGGCGGTGATAATGCATTGAATCAGGGTTCCCTTTAAAATGCACATTGATTCTCTGCTTTATGATTTTTCACAAATGGCTGAAATTTAAACCGATGGGTTTTGGCGTATTGAATCAGCCACGGTATATGGTCCTCATGAAACACTATGTGCGTGCAAAGTTGCCTGTTATGCTTGAATTGGCCGCACCTCTCTGGGAAAAAGGGAAGATAGCGGGAGCGGAAACTTACCAGTATAAAGCTCTTAGTCTTCCTTTGTTTATTGTATCCCAGGTTTGGGAAATTTTCCAACATTATGTAAGAATGGTATTTTTCTCAAAATGTTCCTAGTATTCACATTATCTGTGAATATTATCTGTGCATATATAAGGTGCAGATTGCCTGAATATGAGGTGGAAGCACCTTTTAAAGTAAGCATTTCCAACTTCTGAGTCCCCAAAAAGAGATAGAAAGGTTATAACTGAGATTTGTGGTGAATATGTCAGAATAGCTTCCTTTTGAAACGGAAAGCTTTGTTGATTTGAAATATTTGATAAGCATCAATTGAATGTTCATTTATCAAATAATTATGGAGCTAAAAGAATGTGTCTGCTAAGTAGAATGGAACAATAAAAATATGCTGCACCTTTATGCTAGTTTTCTGTATTGTTTTCCACTGAAGACTAAACATTATTTGGTATTGGCTGTGCATCTAGTGTCAGGATGTTGGCACTGATGGAGCAGAGATAAGCTTGATCTATTGGGCTTCTGTCTTAGCCTGCTGCCTTGTAAATGTTGCATTTGTGGCTAATGGAAAAAACAGGGAAAGAGGTGAAGCTACCCATTTCCATTCACAGTTTCACACTGATGCTCAAGATCTGGATTTATATTGTGCAGTTGTTACACCTTTTAGTAGTATTCTCTACTGCCATTTACACTCTAGACTTGTCTCCATCCCTCTTTTGTGTAGGGAAATGCTGTTTTAAGGTGTAGGTTCAATTGTCCTACATCTGTAAAGGTATGACATTTTACTTATGTTGTTTTATATGTTTTGGGGTGGTTTTTTTCTTTACTACAGCAAAGACAGTGTGAAATATTGTTTGAATATGCCAAAGCAGTCATTTTATTTCTAACATGAAGGAAGAAATTTTATTATGAGAGTAAATCTGTGTCATGCTTATATTTACTAGGACAGTATTTACAAACTGATGCCTTTTTCTTCAACAAAATTGGAACTTATTAAATTGCTAATTAATTTGTTCTTTAATGTGAAAAATACTGTTTTTTGAAATAAATATAATAACTCGCTGTTCCTTTCCTTTTCTGTGCAGGTTGAAGACATTGGGTTTTCTTTGAATCATCCTAATCAGTATTTTGTGGAGAGTCAAAGGCTATTAAGTGGTGGCAGAGAACTGAAGAAGGAACTAAGTAATTCAGGAAACCCTCAACAAAAAAGTAATAGTCAGGAAAGCATGAATTCAAGTTCTACTCCCACCTCTTCAAATACAACAGCTGATGCAGAACTGGAGGGACTGGAGGCATACTTCACTGAAGACTAAGCAGCTGTTTGTGGGTTTTGGTTGGTTCTTTTGGTTTGTTTTGTTGGGGTTTTTTTTGTTTGTTTTTTCTGTTTCTTTCATTCTTTCCCTTTAGCTGAATTTGTCCCTATTGTAAGAAATATGCACTTCACTACCTGGAAGACACAGGCGTTTAGTGCTTTGAATAGTGCTGAAGAAAAGAAAGATAGATACTGAAGTTGTAATTGCATCCAGTACTTATTCTCGCTGCTTTAGGATACTGTTTTATATGGCATGTTGAAAGATGGGAAATGAAAGTTCCTTCCCAATTATGAGGTAATTTTTGTCTAACTTACCTTACTTGTTTTCCTTCAAAATGTTTAAATATTTTTATCCCATTTTGTGGTTACTTTTATGTGTTTCTTAATAAATAAATTGCAAAGCAAAAGTTTGTGGTATTTTCTTTTTAGCTGTATTTGGGTGGTAATTGAGTAGGAGCTCTTAGGATCAAAGTTACCCTCTGGAGGAGTCTGTCTGTCTCTTCTCTACATGAGGACCTGAGGGAAATCAGCTTCCTATTTGTGTACCTTGACACTAAATTTAGACAGATGGTTTTGGTGCTTGAAATACAACATAAGCATAAATGTATATTCCTTTTCAGTTTTAAAGTTTCCTCGATGTCTGAGCGTGGCTGGAGCCTCCTGTGTCCCGCTGAGCTAAACAGCTGTCTGAATGCAGGTTTGGGTCACCTAAATCCCATCCATTCCTCCAAAGCCCAAGTCACCTAACACATGAATGGCATTCAGTCGAGCAGTGGCCACTGCGTGGTGGGTGGCAGCTCTTCAGTAGAGCTGGTATTTTATATCACACTGTTAGGGTATTCTCCTGGGGATTTGAAAGGCCTGCATTTTGTTTTACCTGATGTTTAAGGAGTACCAAGTTTGATGGCAGAGGAGAGAGGAGCCACTTGTTTCCTGTAGGTAGCTGAAAATTATTTTAAAGAAGTTCACCTGTCCAACACTATTTAAGGTAAGTATGTAAAACAGCTGTAAAACTGCTTCTGCTAAAGTGCTTTTGATAAATGGTTTTTATGTCTGAAAAAACAATAGCTGTAGCGGTTAACAGACCTTGCATATTTTTGCAAGCAATGTTCTTCCTACATGATTATTTCATTACATGATCAATATTCATTGTTCATGAATGTTCATTCAATATTCATTACATGTTCAATATTGTAACATTTTCTGTTGTGCAGAATTTGAAACACACTAAGCCCATTTCTTCAGGAATGCCGCTCAAATCTCTGCAGTAATCCCAGCCACCAACACTCTCGGTTCTCAGTTTAGATCCAGTTTGTCTAAAGGCTAGTTAGTACTTGATCTTATTTTTCAACATGTAACAAACTCCAGAAATCCTTTCTCCTTATTAGAATTTAATGCAGTTTCAGAAATTTTACTTCCACTCTTCAGCTGTAGCGGTCCAGTATTTCTGGGTAATGTTAAAAAAAAAAAGGGGGGAATTTTTTAAAAATGCTTTTAATCACATTTAAACTGTTTGGAAAAATGCTGCATTTCTTAGTTATGGTCTCTTACTAAAATTTCTTAAAGTCAGTTGGAGTTTACTGCCAGCGATGAAGTTTGTTCACAATAAGTAACTTTTTTTCCCTTCATGTTAGTAGACCTAAACCTGTCCGAGTCGCAATTCTTCCTCACTGGGGATGGCTGCAAGAACCGTTTTCTCTAACAAAAATTACCTGAGGAGTGTTTCTGTAGCCTGCAAGAACAATATCTTAAAACAGAAAAGATAGTACCCTTATATGTAGTGTTATTTGTTCAGTTGTCACCTTCTTAATCATCGTAACTATAAAGAACATTTAATTGCTAAGACCTGATGTTGTCATTAAACCTGGAAGAAGGCGTCTAAATGAGTGCATCCCAAGCTTTAGGAAAGACCATTTTTGTCAGACATTGTTAAGCTGACATTATACAGAAGTGAATAGACCTTTTCTACTTTACTCAGCAAGATTTATACTGCAATTGGCACCAACCGATGTCTTCACAGAGCTGTGATTCATAGTAGCAGCCTAAAGTCTTTGTTCTTTGTGACTTCTTTCAGGTGAGGATTATGAATTCCGCTCTGCCAGGCAGGAAGACTGCAGGGTACCTTGACCAGCTGCTTAGAAAGCTCAGAGATCTTACATGAAGTGGAATGCTCAGTGTATAGCTGCACAAGGAGGTAAGTTGTTTGGGACTAATGTTTTTAATTGTTTGAACTAAAATTAAATGGTAGGAATATACTAGAAGTATCTTACTTCCTTTCTCTACCAGTAAATTGAAGGTTGTTGGCATTACCTTTAATTCCAGACGTCACCACCACGTGCTATTCTGGGGTACTTTTGATGAGTTTTAATTTTCAACTCTTGCTGAATGATTGTTTTGGGAGTGAAAAGTTGGCTTTTCTCTGTCCTCTAAATAAATAAATGCCTTCGGTGTATCTTTTCAATGTATCGTGGTGTTAATATCTTTGTGGTTCAGTGTGGTGAGAGCCTTGCATGCAAACCCTTGAATGATACTTAACCTGAATCTATTCTCTGGAAGTGTTTTTTTGCGTGTGTGGGTAATTTGCAGTGCTTCACTGAGCAGAATCTACCGCATGAATTAGCTCTACGGCCACATTGTGCCTGCAGAGGGAAAATGATTAAAGCCATGGGTTACTCTGCATCTGTTTGTTCTGCCAGGTGAAGACTGAACATATCTAATGAACATATACTTCCAAACCAGCCTCTGTGGGATGTTTCTAAGTGACTGGTAAAATCTTAACTTCCCAAGGGTGAAGAAAGGAGAGTGAGGTTTCTGTTGGCAGTCACTCCTGCTGTTGGTCACCATTCAGAGAGGTTGGCAGCAGTGAAAGGAGCCCAGCCTGGTCCTTGGGGTCACAGAATGGCTTTGGAAGAGGGAAGGGAGGGATAAAAGCATCAATATGTTTATTTTCTGCGTGGGTGAACTGTTTCGGAGTAGTGAGCTAAGAGGGCTGTGGGCTGTTGGCTGCATGCATCAGAAAGAGCCATCAGAGCCCTAGAAAAACAAGAGGTCTTGTGGGTGATGCCTGAGGGACTTTGTTTATAGCTCAAGGTTATTAGAAGACAAATATCTCAAAAAAAATTATAAAACTCCTGTACAGGTTTTCAATTCTATTAATGCCCAGAATCACACTATCGAAAGAATTGTGACATTAAAGCTGGTTGTTTAGCTTAAAAAAATATTAAAAATATCCTTATCCATAAGCAAAATAGTACAAAGTGATCGTTTCAGGGCATAGTATTGATGATTACAGGCTATTCACAGCTACTAATGGATGGGTGATTCAACCCCAAGAGCTTTTTTCCTTGGCAGGCAGCAGGACCTTCCATTTGTGAGTGTTCTCTCTGAGCAGGGTTTCAGTGGAAAACACTCCCTAGATGGGTTTTTGCTGTCGGGTTTGCTCTTCAAGATAGGTTTGGCTGAGTGGAAACGTTCATATGATCTTCATGTTGTCATTGTCTCATTTTGCATGTTCTGTCTTCAGGGAATCGGGAAGAGGGAAAATATGCACCAGGAACATGTGGAGACCCGTCTGCTTCCTTCATTGGTCTGTGGGAAGCTGAAGGTTGTTTTAAATGATAACTGCTTACCAGAGTTGCAGCATTTTGATCCAAAGATATTGCGTGAAAGATCGTTTTTTCCCAAAGAAAAACACAAACGCCATCTCTGATCTCCACCACCATACTGAGATGCCGTATGATGCTAACGGCTATCCTCTGACTTTGGAGCATCGACAGACTGGGAGCGTGACAAAAACAAGGTGTCTTTCCCTGAAGGACAAAAAATGTCCCGATTCATTTAATCTGCTACTACTACATCACACTTTTCTCTGTGGAAGATGCAGGCTGTAAGGAGCACGCGGTGCAAAGTGCACAGAGGTGCAGCACTTGGCATCTTATTCACGTCTCAATGCAAATCAGACAGGAGCTGGCATTGCTCAGCTTAAAAAATCCCGGAAAAAAAATATACTTCGAAACGATAAGGAAATGGTTGGAAGGTTATAACAATATTATTTTGTGTAATAATTTCCAGAGGAGCTATTGTGGCAGGGTCTCATTGTTTGTGGTCTCATTGCACAAGAATAGAGCAAGACAGAATGTGTAAGATCAACAGCTTACAATTTCAAATTATGAGATGTTGTGATGAGTGAATGTAACAAATATGAGGGGCAGGTGATAAAAAAAAAAAAAGGAAAGGACTGTGACCAGAAGATGTTCTTACATAGATAAGTTGTTATATAAATCGAAGGTTTGAGGGGGCGGTGTTAAAATAGATACGTTAATTATGTCCGTAGTCTCAGCTGGCCACTTGCCTATCCAATATGAGCTGGCAATTTACCATCGCTATTGTGGCAGAAATGGGTACTGGGGAAGGATTTGAAATCAATGAATACAAAGCAGGAAAGCACATGAAATCAAATTACATGCTAAATAACCCTGAGCTGAAGTCTGTGCCTCCCTTACTGTCTGAGTTCTCTTGCTGTTCACAAACTTTTCAGGATCTTTGACATGCAGAAGCTCCTGTTTGAATAGGGGCCCTCACTGGCTCTTCCTTTTGCGTTGATGATGTGCCATTGCAGCCGTAACAAAAGGCAGGGGAATCCTTGCTGTTCCTTGAAACCAGCTGGATGCTTCTGGGTTTTAGGCAGGTGTGTGGGCTGAAATGCAAACTGTTTGCACCTTTCCAGCTGGTGATAACAACCTTAAGGACATTCATTTTAAGGTTTCACTGATGCATGTAAATGAAAATAGATCCAACAGCTTGGGTCTGTTGTGCACGGGGTCTTTTCGTAGACTTGATTTCAACTAGCAAAGTCCGAGCCATGGCTAAAGGAGAGTAACTGTTGTCCCTGTTGCTGATCCGGTCACTCCTTATGTTGAATTAGAAGCCCGTGAGTGACAGCAGTTCAAAACCCACTGCCTGGGAAAGCTGTATGAAGGTTTCTGCATCTGCAAAACCAATGCAGATTCAGTGATACCTGCCTGAAGAAAGGAGACACTTAACATGGTTAGCTGAGAAGGGGGCACAACCAGCAGCAAATATTGACTACTGATGGAACAAAAGGTAGAACCAGGTGAGAATTCTTTTTCTTTTTTTTTTTTCCCCCCCAAAGGATCATTCCATACCTACTACTCCATGTACTGCATTTCTGTTTCACATACACCTACATGAGAAGGATGCTCTGGTGTCTGACAAGCCCTCCATTCATGGTGTTGCTCTTCTCAGAGTCCAGAAAGCTCTACGCATTCCCTTGCCTGGGACTTCTGGAGAAAGAACAGCATGCTTATTTCTTTTGTTGTTGTCCAAGTCTCCTGCAGTCACTCTTGTAATCTTTTTGCCAGCTTATGAAAGACCTTTTTATTAGCCTTTATGTTTTTGTTTCCCAAAGACCAGCTTCTGTCTTGTGAAGATTTTGACATACAGCAGCCCTTCTGCCATATCCAACATTACTGGCACATGCAGATGGTTTGTGCATTACTCCAAAAGAAATGCTTTAGAGTCATGTTTCTCTTTGCAGAACTGTCAGCTCTGCCTTGTTCAGGAAAAAAACATCCACAGTAGCTGGCAATTCTAATTTGATATGAGTAAAAATACATTGGCTTTGAGTGACACTGGGCTAGCGCACATCGTGAGATGACATTCCTAATTTGGCATTTCAGCTATGTTAGCTCTTAGGTGTCGGTTCATAATTATTTATAAAGATTATTTTAATGTATTGGGGTTTGGTGCACTAAATTGCATTTATGAGTGATCACAAGGGCATCTGGAGCCTGGATTTCTTTGCTTGTTTCAATCCAAATAAAAATAAGTAAATATTAGGCACAAAAACTAGTGATGATTCCTTCTGGTTTGAAAGAAGCTCTGTAATTCAGGTGAGAAACACTGGAGCTGCTTGCCATCTCTCAATCCCAGCTCTAATTCTCATAGCATAGAACGGCAATAACAAGCTTGATACATACTTATTGCCTATTCAGTATATTATTTGTTCTGATAGGCAAATCTTAAATTCTCATTGTTATTGCTGCTGCTTTGAACTCCCTGGGCATTTCAAATTGAGATGAGTGCATTCTACCTAATGAAGCTGAGTGAGTGAGTCCTGTAGCTTCCTAGTCTATATCTCATCCCTGGCAGCTGTAACTGGCCGGATGCTCAGGAAAAGGAAGAGAACAAGCGGGCAATGATCCTTCTCTGGGCAGTCCATGAATTTTTAAAACAGGTTTTGAAGTAATTTATGTTTTTCACCTTCACTTGCTTGTGTAACAGTAGTTCCCATGATGTGACTATGTATTATGGGAAAAAAACACTTCCTTTCTGTTATTTTAAGCTCGATGCCTGATCGTATCATTATGCTGTATGATGAGAAACAGCAACTAACTGTTCTTTTCACCTTCTCAATATACCAGGTCCTAGCTGTCCTTCTTTAGTTATTGCTTTCCTAAACTGGAGAGTCCTCCTGTGTTTAATGTATCTGCGCATGAATGTTCTTCTACCCCTCTGGTATTTCTTCTTCCTAGGTCTCTTTTGTATGTGGTTTATTTCTAGCCCAGCCTTCAAGTCGTGTTTTCAGTCCTGGTGCTCCAGAGACTTGCTCGGTCACTGTTGCAATGTGGCTAATGAGTCTCCCTACGCACCCAGAAGCAGGAGTTCACGTCTCTCCTCCAATCTGCAATGAAGGCTGCTGCGAGCTAACTGGGCTCTAATTGGGTACCAGGTAATTTCGGCTGGGGGTAACCAAAAGTGGCGGGACACGATGCAGGGAAAATGACTCTCTTGTGGTTTCTCAGCTCCAGAAACATCAGCCTGATACGGATCTGTGCTTGAGACTGACCTGCGTGAATATTTATTAGGGTATATATATGAGTGAATTATCTAGGCAATGCAGTGGAAGCAAGTAATTCTGCAACTAAGAGTTCACAACAGCACACATTTTTTTCTAATTTAATCTCTCATATTCTAATATTTACCAACAAAGAGAACAAACATGTCTTGTAACTAGAATATATATGTAGAAGGAGGTAGTAAATTAAACAGTTACAATAGGAAGGATTTTTCATAATATTGTTATTCATAACAAATCTAAGCCATTTTAAACTTTGTCATACCTCATTATGAATGTTGAGATTAATATAACAACTTCATTTATATGAAGTATAATCTAGGTCACTCCATGGAGCGCAGAGTGCTCCGTTTCAAATGTTTCAAACATCTTCTGCCTCAAGCAAAAGCTTCAGCTGCAGTAAGAAATCTACCACTAAAAAAAAAGGATCTATTAAAAAAGATGCTCATTAAAAAAAAAAAAAAGAGGGGTGAATTCTGTCTTCACTTCTAGCTTTCAGAGAAAGGATAAATTTAGGGCATCTGAGGTTCTGTAAATTGTTACATCTTTTGTTTTCAGAAAATTGGTTGTAGGTGTCACAAACACGATTTATCGTCCCTTTGGACTGCGTATAGATACTTGATTGATTTCAGTGTTGTGAAAGCCAAAGCAAGCCCCAAGTTTTATCACCATACTCCTCTATGAGAGATCTTGAAGATGAGATTAAATGCCCCAAATACAAACTATTTTTATAATTTCTAATCAACCAAAGAATAAGATTGTGTATACTTTGTAAACCCTTTATCATCTTCTGAGCATCACAGATCTCATAGTCTCTAAACACAGGTATTTAAGGTTCATAAACGTCTCTGTATTTGAACGCTGTGTTTTGTATTCTAGTCTTGTGATTTTACAGCCAGAGCGAAACTCTGGCCTCAGCAATTTTCATGCCCTAGCTTATGTGCTGCAGCAAATGATTTTGGATTGATGCCATAAAACTGGTCTATTTCATATTTTAATTATTATTTTATAATCATAAGTAACTATTCACAATTTGTAATATGCAATTTATTACACAGCCAAACAAAGCAACAAAAATTTCTTTTGCTTGGCAGATTTGGTTGACTACAGAGTAAGAAAACTCCGGTTCCTGTTAACAGTTTAAATGAAACCTAATCATTTATGGCAAATGATTTTGGGATACTTGGATATCCAAAATGGGTGCTTGGATACTTGAGTAATTTCTGACATGATGACTGAACTGTCCTCACCCGTCTAAGTATGTTCCCTGAACATGTTAGGGTTAGAGACATGCCTGTAGCTAAGCAAGAAGCATATTCTGTCTCCTGTTCAGCTCTTCCTAGCAATAGAAGGTTTTATTTTACAGAGCTGTCAGTTGAATATGTTCAATACATTTCACGACCACTGAAAACACGCTCGAAACAGTACTCTGATCACTCAAATTAATTTCTTTCTGCCATTCCAGAGTTTGCTTCAAAGGGGACCATTTAAATTCTTTATTTTTTTAATAGTACTTTCAGGAACAGAAACTTTTAGAGGAATGGAGTCTCATAAGGAAATTTATGATCCTTGAGCACACTCCCAGTTGTTTGGCCTTTACCTTGTGTTTCTGATTTGGAATGGGTGATTGAAGTATTGCTTTGTGTTTGTCCACAGGTATTTCAGTAAGCAAATGCTTTTGTTCCTGACAAAAGACTGGAGAAAAATAAAAATTCAGTTTCCTGCAGTTGCTTTCTGAGCTTTCAGTTCCAAGGACACAGCATCAAAGAGCCTAAAAAGATACCAAACAAGAAAGTCAAAAAGGCAAAATATTTTTTTGACCTTACTCCCTTAAATAACGCCTGAAGTCTATCCTGGAGGGAAGGCGTTTCCCTTCTCCAGGACCCCCAGCTGTTGTGGGAGACGGAGCGCTTCCTCTGCCTGCTGAGCAGCATCTAGCCTGGGGAGGTACCTTGCCTTTGACTGGAGCAATTTGACTTTGCATGCAGCCAGTCACTTGCTTTTCCATTTCAGAGCAGGCGTATATTCTTATCGTCTTGCCTGATTTGGAAGAAGTCAATTTTCTATTTCCAGAACATGTTTTATTTGCTCTTCACCGCTGATTAGCACACAAAATATACCATTTACTGCCAGATGTTCTGTCTTTTGCCTCACCCTTTGAATTTTAGTTGTAGGGAGAGGTGCACATTTGGGAGCTATTCCGTAGACATTTCTTTTTCTTAAATGATAGGGTAAGAAGTGGTACTAACGAGGATTGCTCAGGAGGTCACACCACCAGTGGCAGCTGTCAGGTTGCACGTGAGCCACAGATGGTGGCTGAATACAGTCAGAAATAAATGCTTTTTCACAACAGACTGCGGGCAAAACTTTCTACTTCTGCTTTCTGACATACAAATTTCTCATTAATCTGCTACTTAGGCATAAGTATAGGTAAAAGCAGTCACTAAACATGACATTTTTAATTTGTTTTACTCAATGTTTAAAAAATGAAAATACTCTGGGGCCTGGAGGGGGAAAACAGTTTCATCTACCTCCGTTCCAAAAGGATACAGAACGGTTTACAAAGAGAATAATGAAAATGTGTGGAGTCACATCTTCAGGCTGTGTAAGCAGGTACAATATTCAGCTTGCATGGTGAAGCATGGTAAATGGGGGCTAGGTGGGTAGTCCTGCCAAGTAAAGAAGGCTCACATCCCATCAGAGGTGGGTGGAATAGGGTTTTGCCTGGGAGATGACGGGAAGACCATTAAGATATGACGAGAAAAACATCGTCGTGCCTGCTTACGAGAAACTGCCAGAGTTTAATGCCAGATGTGAGCCTAAGGCTAAATATTTCCAGAATTTCAACCTGATTGCAAACCCCTCTATCCATTTACAGTGAAGTTTTGTCAGGCTGAGCCTATATCTAGACTTCTCTGGTCATAGAATCAGAATGGTTTGGGTTGGAAGGGACCTTAAAGATCTTCCAGTTCCAACCCCTCTGCCATGGGCAGGGACACCTCCCACTAGACCAGGTTTCTCAAAGCCCCATCCAGCCTGGCCTTGAACACTTCCAGGGATGGGGCATCCAAAACTGACCTCTAAAATAGTGTGTTCTCCCTGGGAAGTTGCAGGGAAGGGTGCAAATACACAATTTTCTGTCTAAAAGCTCTGAAATGGTGCAGGTGCAGTAACAGATTTCACTGCTGACACCAGCTTTTCTGTCTCCATTAATCTCTTAATCTCCCCATGATGCTTTGAGAAAACTCACAGCCCTCCTCCTGATGAGCTTGACCTCGGAGGGGGGTGGACACATGACGGCAGGGCTACACAACGGCCCACGTCGTTCTGGTGGTGGGCAGGGGACAGCTTCTGATGCAAGCAGCCGTGTTTTGCTCTTATTTCCTCCCAAACTTGAATTACATGATATTTTCTGCATAACAGCAGCAAGTGAAAAATGAAGGCCTCTGCGTGCTGGAGATCATGGCTTTGGTTGTGTAGGGAAAGCTGCTAATTTTACAATGCTTTTGCATATGCCTGTTTTTCCTCTGAAGTAACAAATTTTAGGAAGAGTTTGACATTATTACAAATAAAGGAGCGTTGCTTGCAGGGCTGTCCAAAGGGAGAGGAGAATATTCAGCACTAGTGAGGCTGCACCTCAAGTACTGTGTCCAGTTTTGGGCCCTTCGCTACAAGAAAGACACTGAGGTGCTGGAGTGGGTCCAGAGAAGGGCAACGAAGCTGGTGAGGGTCTGGAGAACAAGTTTTAGGAGGAGCAGATGAGGGAGCTGGGGTTGTTTAGTCTGGAGAAAAGGAGGCTGAGGGGAGACCTTATCACTCTCTACAACTACCTGAAAGGAGGTTGTAGAGAGGTGGGGGTTGGTCTCTCCTCCCAAGTAACAGGTGATAGGATAAAAGGAAATGGCCTCAAGTTGCACCAGGAGAGGTTTAGATTGGATATTAGGAGAAATTTCTTCACAGAAAGGTTTATCAAACATTGGAACAGGCTGCCCAGGGAAGTGATTGAGTCACCACCCCTGGGGGTATTTAAAACACGTGTAGACATGGTGCTTAGGGACATGGTTTAGTGGTGGTGTTGGCAGTGTTAGGTCGATGGTTGGACTCGATCTTAAAGGTCCCTTCTAACCTAGACAATTCTATGATTCCATGAGACCACCTTCCTACGAGGTGAGGGAACGGGAAGTGACTAATGGAGCCATGAGCTCCTGTGTGCCAGCAGTGGGCGGAGAAGCCCTGGTGCGGGGACACGCTGGAAATGTTGGGACAAGAGTGAGCGAAATGCATTCATTTTCCCTTCTTAATAAACATACCAGATTCATGCTGGCTTAGCAGGCACAACCCTGTTGCTGCCATTAGCGCTTCCCCACTGAATGTCACCTTTCTTGCTGCTCAAAGACAGTGCTGCAAAGCCTGGGAGAGTTTATGTTCAGTTTGAGATGTGGCCATGGATTTCTCTGGTGATCTGTGGCAAATTGCCTACCTGCTTCACCCTCCTTAACCCCTGCTCTATCCCATTTATATCAGTCTATACCATGTGGATTGTATCTCCTAATTTGTGTATCTCCTAAGCTGTGTACAGCTTGCCTGCAATGATAACAAATATTGATAAAATTTCTCTTTCTAGGTACTTGATGTGTAAAGATGTATTTTACTTAAGCAATAATTTTGGATTATAATAGAAACAAATATTCCAGGTGGCTCCTTTAGGATCCTGATGCTAAAAGTTCTGGATGTCTGGGGCAATCCTAGTTGCTAATTCTGTAATGTTTTGGATTTCCGGGATGCTGGATTTCCACCTGCCATTTGATATTACCTTCTGGCTGCTCACCTGGAACTGTTCACACTCCCCTATCACAGCGTATCTGCTGCTTGTCTCCTGGGGGCCGTGTACTGTCCGCGTGGAAGGGCAGCAACATGGTGCGCGTAAGGTAAGAAACAAAAACTTCCATCTGACTGCACGGGTGGTGCAGGCTGCTCTTGCCTTGAGTTCACTCTTCTGCTCTGTTGTTTGTTTTAATAGTCAGTTCAGACCAGCCATGAAAAAATCTGTCATGAGCAGCTCCATCCCACTCCCTATTTAAGTTATTTGCAGTGTTGTGGGTATCTAATTATTTTGAATGTTCTGTTTATCTGTGCTCGTGTTCCCTCCCAGCTCAGCCGGCATGACTGTGTCTGAAGCTTAGAGAAGAGAATCCCAGCTGGATACTTTTGACCAGCTCAGCTGTTTGTTTTTTTCTGTTTCCAACACAAAAGCTCTGAAAGTTGGTTAAATATGAATTTCTTTCCCACCCTAGCAAGATGGCACAGGGACATGCAGATCAAAACAAAAGCTAGGATCGGTGTCTGGATGCCAGCTTCTCCTAAGACATTTTTTTATATATATATGAAAGATTTAATTACTTAAACTAAGTTTAGTTTAACTAATTAACTAACTAAACTAACCCACCAGTTAGGTTTGAGGGGATTCGCAAGGCAGAAAGGAAGACTGGTTTTGTATGGACTAGAAAAAAATATAGTGAAGAAGGGCCCCAGAGGGAAAAGTGCAATAATCAAACCGGGACATGACTGCCTCCAAGGAGGAAAAGAAAAATAATAGATTTTAACAGGTTTGACTGACATGGAAAGAGAGGAAAGGAGGAACTGGAGATGACCCTTGAGACATGAGGCGAAAAATAGAGCATTGTGGATGTGACACTTCTAACAAAGAACCGGGGGAGAAGACAGAGGATGAATTAAGGTTTTGATTTGATTTGCACTAAGCTTGTGATGTCAGGGAACCTTACAGAGAGAGCTGCCAGTGAGACAGCACAACCTGCAAAAGTGGAGGGAATTTAGTTTCTTAATGGCTAGAAAATTTCTGGTTCTTAATAAGATGGCAGCAAGGTTGTTATTTATGTCGTCTCTGGTGTGTAGTTCAAAAAACCTGGAATACAGCTATGAAGTCACTGCATTTAGAGGGAAAGAGAGGGTGAAAAAAGCTCAAAAAAACCCCATAAAGCAGACATATAACTTCCTAAAATGATGCCCTGGAGCCTTTTGATAGACCTTGTAACTTGTGGTCCTGCATTTTGCCTATTTTGTTAGGAAATGTTGAGACTGGTTGCCATCTTGCAGACCGCATGATGTACCCAAGCTCAGCTTCGGTCAGTCTTGCTTCCTCCTGTCCAACGAGCATCCGGTACATTTTAGAGGTTTAATTGGGTTTGCATTTCTCTTTGGTGGTTCCTGAGCACTGTAGATATGGCATCAATTTGACCTTTTTCTCCAGTCCTGCCTGGCATCTGTTCTGCTCAGTGGGACAACAGGAGGTTTAAAATGGATTAGAATTGGATAAAGTGCCAAGGCATCAGTAATAAATACGGGGAAGAACAAAACTTTCAGATATAAGTCATGAAAGGGTGGGGTGGAGAGGAGGGAAATGCAGCTGTATTTTTGGATGGAAATCCTGACAGGTCTATCAGTCAAGATGAAACCTCACATTACACAGTGTTTGTAGTCCAGAATTTCCCCTAATTGCTTTGCTGAAATCCTTACAAATTGATTTGCAGATTACATTGAAATCGTTTCTCTCTCTCTCCTGAAATGTCATTTTTGCTAATAATGGACATTTTGAAACAGGAAATGAATAATGTGCAATCCATTTGAAATTTTAAAGGTGAGTTCATGGAGTCAGAATGTAATCTGCCAGGCAGAAGTGAGGTTGCTACCTGCACTCCTCTGATAAATGTCGCAGGGTGTTCAGCGACTGTGGGAGGGCAGGTCGTTGTGGCGAATTCATCCTGGTGGATTCAAATCCATTTTGAAGTATTTGCGACAGTGTTTGTCATATTACGGCTTGAAATTCATTGCCCTACAGTCCTTGGGCAGGCTTTCCTCGTCCCTGTCAGGGTTTAACAACATCGGGCTAATTGCTTTCTTACTGCTGGAAAGGGAGAAGGATGTTTTTTGGTGTTCTTTTACGCATCTTCCTGGAGCGGGACAAGCTGTACGGGGTCTGGAGGGACCCGCTCTTCAGAGAAGCTCTACAGGCCTTAAACACAGTCAGTTATGATCTTATAAGGTCCAAACATCCAAATCTTTTTATACAGCACATGTACTGGGCTATTGGCACCTATTGAAAATGGGCTACTTTATAAATTGCATTTCAGGAGACCAAAACTGTTTTCACAGTTTCCAGTAAATCATTAGGAAACTACGTAAACCACTTAACTAGGCCACAAAATGTTTCAACTTTAATGAAATGGAGGTGTAAAAGCCTCAGATATTGTTTACATAGAAGAGATGGGCTGCTGAGCTTTTCAGTAACAGCAGCATCAACCAGACTCAAAATATAAATGATTAGTTGGATTTGCAGTCACTTGGCTGAATTGCAACTTTAATATAATTTCATTGATTCTCCCCATGGCTAATACACATTTATATTTATTTGAGCAGAGAAGGGGGAGAGAGCAGAGCTGGGAAGCCCTTACCTTAAAGTAAGTCAGATTAGATTGATTTTTACTTAACTTTCTCAAGGAATGCTGAATAGTTTAACAGGAATTGTACCCCAGTGATTACGATGAGAAAATAATTGGACTATTAAGAATAATCACCGCCTGGGATTTATATCTGAGTGTTTGCCTTGCGTGTGCGTATAAAATGTTCTGAACAATAGAAAACAACAAGTAATTATAGGTATTTAAGTGCTGTTACAATGAAACAATTGCTTAAATGTGAAATCAGACTTTACAACGTTTAAAAAGAATATATGTATTTTTCTCATAATAATTTATGACAATTCAGTTATAATCTCTCACTATACTGAAGCTTTTTTCAATTTTCTGGTTGAATTGTTGATTCTAAGCTTACAAAATGCAAGGATTGAAGTGCTTTGCAAACTGTGTATGTGTGTGCTTATTACAGGTGATTGGAAAGTTTTTCATATAGGGGAATTCTCAAATCTGTTGAAATTAAAAGTTTGGGGCAAAGTTTCAGGGAGGTGTCTGTTAGAAAGGCTCCTCAGGTTCTGGCTTTGTGTGTGCAGAGTCTTGATGGCAGCGGCACCTGCACTGGTGTTATGAAACCACAGGTCAAACCTCATGATTTTGGTGATTACCACTCCCATTAGCCTGTTTAAGACTTCATTTAGAGAATTTCAGTTTGTGGACATCAAAAAACTCCAGACCCAACCATATGTAGAGTGTAGGAGCTTGCTTTTGTAATCTCCTTTCTTAGACAACTTAAAATGGGCTGGAGCACCTCTCCTATGAGGACAGGCTGAGAGAGTTGGGGTTGTTCAGCCTGGAGAAGAGAAGGCTCCGGGGACACCTTATAGCGGCCTTCCAGTACCTAAAGGGGGCCTACAGGAGAGATGGGGAGGGACTCTTTATCAGGGAGTGGAGCAATAGGACGAGGGGTAACATTTTTAAACTGAAAAAAGGAAGATTTAGATTAGATATTAGGAAGAAATTCTTTACTGTGAGGGTGGTGAGGCACTGGAACAGGTTGCCCAGGGAGGTTGTGGATGCCCCATCCCTGGAAGTGTTCAAGGCCAGGCTGGATGGGGCTTTGTGCAACCTGGTCTAGTGGGAGGTGTCCCTGCCCATGGCAGGGGGGTTGGAATTAGAAGATCTTTAAGGTCTCTTCTAACCCAAACCATTCTATGATTCTATGAAAATCACTCTATGTCCTTCTTAGGCTGCTCCAGAGGCTGCAAATTGGAAGCCACTCATTTTATTTATACATGCAGGGGGGAATATTGATCACACAGTGTCGTGGCTGGGGAACTGCTGGGAAACCAGGCATCTCAGGGAATGGTGATTTAACAGTGGATATCCCCAGCAATTATCTTAACGAGTTTTTCTCCTGCCCCTTCCCAAAGCCATGCACAGTTGTTCCAGCTCATCCTTACAACAGGCAACACTCAGTGGTGAAACATGAACCATTTTGTTAAGCAAATTTTTTTCTTTTCTGGCCAGCCACATTATAAATGTAAGATGGTGCATATGATGCACCCAGTAACAGGTACCTAAGAACGGGCGACTTCATAAACAGATGTGTTTGTTTTCATGGCATTGCAGCTGTGAGATTAACACGACTTGTTCTCTGGATGGCACCAAGGTCACAATTCTAGCCTAAGGGACATTATTACTTGCTTGCTGGTATTTTTTTACTGAAAAGGATTGCAACTTGAGCCAAAAATGACAGATGAAATTGTTGTTTATATATAAAATTGGTCACATTAGTGTCTGGAAATTAGCATAACAGACATGAAACTCCTATTTGAATTTCAAAAGACAGCTTCCTTTTCCAGCCCCCTATGGATCACATTTGGGGTCGTTAAGTCATTAGCAGGCAGCAGGGAAATTGTAATTTTGCTTTTCTTCAACCTAATGATTCCTCTGTGCAGCCCCTTTTCTACTCAGGTTGCCACTTCTACTCAAGTTGATTACTAACAGGATCTCTCTCAATAAACCTACTGGTTATACAAGAAAAGATGAGAATCTGAGTAAAGCCGTTAAATCTGCATTTATAAAATTATCTCCCTGGACTTAATTATCACTCTCCTGCTGGATGCTCTGATTCTACACTTGTTTATCCCTTGACTTTGTTCTCTTGTTTGATAATACAACTACTCATAATCCATGTAAGCCTTGCAATATATTTCACTCACTTGCTGACATTTCACTTTGTTGTTGATATTCATCACTAGGTACCCCAAAAATGCCTGTCAATTAATCAGTCATCGGTTTGCAGAGTGTTATTAAAGCCAGGGACTAAGCACCCAGCTATCAAATGAGGCAGCATTTATCAATTTCCGTGTCTCTCACTATGAAAAAAGAGAAATTGTACTACGCCGTTGGCAGCAGACTTCAGGACAGTAAGAGTACGAGGCACACGCCGGACCAAATCCTGCTGGAGCTTTTGGAGGTATCTTTCAACTTCAGCGGGTTTTGGCTCCTTCTAGACTTACCCGTTGTGATCTGCCGATTATTCTGTCTCATGACTAAAAAAAAAGTCTGGAATCCCGTGTAGCCTTTAAAAGCTGTTTTGAAAATAATAATTTCCAGGAATTTTAAGAGTGTGATATGGCTGAAGCGGCTGCAGAAATATTATAGGTTAACTTTTCTTCAGACTTGGGAAGAAATTAGTAACTGGAAAGCCACGTTTTGGTAATCTTCCCCTCACTTTTCCATGCACAATTTCATGCTTTCCATCTGTTCTACATATTGGAGGGTTTTTTTTAGTGGGAGCAGCCTATTTCTGCAAGAACGAGGAGGCTTCTGAAAACCAACGGCGACCATGACCGCGGATGGAAGGTGAGCTGCATGGCACAGCGCAACACCTGGGGCAGGGTCCTTCTGCTGTTTCCTCCCACCAGACTTAGCTCCATCGAAGGAGAAGCCAAGAAAGCATTTCTCTCTCCTGTAAGAAATATCAGTGCATTCTGCTTAACAGAGAGCAGCTTCCCAGATGGTGGGCTATTTTCCAGTCCCACTCTCTACTCGTCCATTTGCTATCAAAGCCCCAAGCTCAGAAGTACTTGAGAAACGACTGGCTATAACTGAGCAAGGGTGTCCATGTGTAGTAAAGATGTTTTTGTTAGTCATCCAAACATTGGCGTTCTCTGCCCTTGTTCATGAGCAGTGTCATAATTAGTGGTAATATATTTGCTTTCCCAAAATACATTCCCAACTGTGCTCCATCCAAGGAGTCTTATGGCACTCTGTAACATGTAGTCAATGAAAGAAGCACTGTGCTGGGTCTGTCCTAACGTATGGCAGAATTTAAGGGATACTGAGAGTTATATAGGCCCTCAGATTTATGAACCCTGGGGAGATTGTAAAGTTTTTGCTAGCACTGGTAGCTTGTGGTGTCTAAAAAGGTGGAGTGACATATGTGTGAATACTCTGCAGATGTTTCCTCATTGCTCTTCAGCATATGCAGGGCCCGTGCACATGCTGCTGATGTAACAAGTAGGAGAAATATCTCCAGTTTCTCATTAATTACTGTTTCAGTGAGTCTCCTTGGGAGATTCAAGCTCCACCCGGTCAGTTAGAACTGAGACAACGTAACCCCAGAGCTGGCTCAGAGCTGCTCAGCACCAGAAGCTGACCTCAGCGTTGTTGATCTAGGGAAGAATGGCCAGATCCTGACACCTGGGAAGGCACAAGTGACGTGGGAGGGGAGGTTGAGACTCAAGAAATCCTAAGAGCTTCATTCTTGTGCTGTTGTTTGGGGGATGGGAACAGGCAGGTTTAGGACATGTCCCTTCACACAGGCACGAGGACAGGCAGGTGATGAAATGGTCGGGGCTGTCTGCACTCAGGGCTGGCTCTGCTTTCAACAAAGGATCATCTCAAATATACGTGTTTCTAACCTAAATGTGAGTTGTTACCATTTTGCTCCTTGTCTGATAGTCCAGAGTAGAAATTTTATGTCAGAGGTAAGTTAAAGCGCCTGATGAATTTTTTTTTTCTGGACTTATTCATGAAATGTGTTTCTCAGAGGGAATGGGTTTTTGAAGGGATGTTCCTGGTCTGAAAGAGGCAGAGGGGGGATTTAACTCCTGGCTTTCTCATTTGGGATACATGGTATTGGTATAGTAGTCATTTTTGAGAAATATTATCTACTATTTTTTTTTTCCCAAATCCCTTTTCAACAAGATGGAAGGAAAAAGAAAACCAAACCTAAAACCTGTGAAAAATTTTTGCAAGTCAAGTGGGTCATCCCATCCAGACTTCTCTGGCTATTCATAGAATCATAGAATGGTTTGGGTTGGAAAGGACCTTAAAGATCACCTAGTTCCAACCCCCCTGCCATGGGCAGGGACACCTCCCACTAGACCAGGTTGCTCAAAGCCCCAGCCAGCCTGGTCTTTCCACAATATCCCTTGAAGGTCTTTAAGTGATATAATCTTTCGTGGCGTTGTCTTCAGCCCTTGTTTTTGACAACACAGAACAGTTACTCTCTATGGTATTTGATGAGTACTTGGTATTCTATGAGTACTTGAGCACTGGTTGCTTTAGAGGTGGCAGCTCAGTGCAGAAATCAGGGGCAGAGAAATGACAGTCATGAAGTTGTCAGAGTGAGGAAAACTAAATGCATAATTAGCAGAGATATAATTCAGATCCCTGCAAAATCATCAGTGCTGAAGTGTCAAACTTTTACATGCATAATAACTTTTTATCCATTTTGTACTTTATCGATCTGATTTTGGGCAGGCCAGAAGTGCAGAGGGGGCAGAGGTGGCAGCGGGCAGTGGGGTGACTGTCACCACTGTCAGGAGCTGCTGGGGGCTGCGGGTGCCCCAGAACCGGTCAAAGGCTGTGGCCATGGCTGGAACCGTGGCTTGAGAGCCAGGACCTGTACGTACAGACGCACGTGATCATACAGCTTGCATCGGGGGTGATTCACCCTGGGAGCAGTGCTGCTGCAGCAGCTGTGCTGGCCTTGTGTGTCTGCTGAGCTCTGCAGTAAAGGTGCGGATACAGATGACCCTTTTGTTGTGCTATTTCCTCAAACAGCCCAATCAAGCTGATAAAAGCCTATCTGTACCAACTCTAGGGTTTCCCCTGGCAGAACTAAGCTGGCTTTGAGATATGTTTTGTATTTATTTATTTAACATTGATAACTGTTCCAGCAAAGCTTTACAGGGTAGCCTTAACCTTGATAAAATGACCATTGTACTGCTAACCTTTGCACAGTGCCATATTTAAGGCAGGGCTCACTCCGTTTTTAATGGGATGTTCAATGTAACGTAGTACGGCAATCTGTCAGTCAATAAAAATGCTATTTCCTCCCCAGCCTATCCGTGTGCTCACCTGTTACGGTGATATTGAAAGGATGCCAGTTGCATTGTGTTTGTAAACAGTGCCAGATTGGGACTGCACGCTCCATTCTGTAGGATCATTTCTGTTGAGGGACGTGGGCGCCACTCAATTAACCAGCTCCCTTTGTTTTCCCTGGATTTCTCCTTGGCGTTTGCTCCTGGGGAGGCTGATCCCCAGGCAGCTTTATTTGCAGCTCAGGAAAAAGACACAGTGTAGTACGCTCACACCGTATTTATCATCATCTTGCCCGCCTTGAGAAGGAAGCTGCAGATGTTGTGATGGATGGAAGGTGACTTGACCAATTTTGCTGTGGTCTGTGTAAGTGGCGTTCTCCATCTTTGTCCAGGGAGACATGGTGTAATTTCTCGTGGCTGTGCCACACAGCGGAGCTCTGGTCTCCCCCTCTTTACTCTCTCTGCAAATGACCCATTGCCTTTTAAAGGAGTTTTGCCTGATCAAGCGCTGAAGTTGCTGTACCGTTGTGTTTGGCAATGGTTCAGAAGAGAGCCTGCTCCTCAACCCTCCCACCCTTGGCTCTCTGGGGGTAAAAGTACTGCAGCATCAGGCCAGGGTAAGGTATAGCATAAACTCCCCAAATAATTTAGTTGCAAATTAGATCTACACATCCAAGGAGGAAGATACTAATGAATTCACGTCAATAGAGAGCTTTGTCATTTAAACTGAGCTCCAATAACAGCTACCCCTTATTTATATTAATATGATTTTGAATTGTTTCCAGTGTATTATCACTAAAGGGACATATTGTTAGATAAGAATACTAACGTGCTGCCTGAAGAACAGAACTCAGTATTGTCTTCTTATTTGTTATACCAGTTCGCTTCTCACGGCAGATTTATTCCTTCCCCATCTGCCTCACTCCAGCTAGATGTAATTTTCCTCCAGCTTGTCTGTGGCGGCGTTTCCTCGGTGCCCGTGGCAAGGAGGACTTTCTCAGCCCCGTGCCACCTCCTGGCTCTGCGGGAGGTGGGGCTGGGGGAGCTGACAGTGGCTGTGGCTGGCCGTGGCCCAACCCTGCTCTGGGGGTGGTGGCACCGTGGAGGCTGGGGGTGCAGAGCCGTGCCAAGCATCCCCCCGCTTTAAGGGCTGTGCAGAGATGGATGGAGGGCGGTTATGGGCCTGGTGACTCAAACCGTGGTAATTTGGCTAATCCCCCGCTGATTGCGTGGCAGTAGGAAGTGGCTTTTTCTCCTTAATCAGATGAATGAACACAAAATGTGACTGTTCCCTACCGGCTATGTTGGATTAAGTGCTGAAAAAAACCCAGAGATTAAATAACAGCTCCAGGAATCAGTCTCACTAGCTACTTATTGTGTTTTTTCTCCCCCTTCTAATATGCAGTGAAGATATAAAACCCCAAAACTGTGGTAAAAAAAGTCAGAAGATGAATATTCTGCTTTCAGACACTGAGTTTCATTACTTTCTTTTAGAAAAAGAAGGAAAAATTCTGTATGTAATTTAGAGAATTGTATAATATAAAATGACAATGAAGTAACTTTGGCAGTAGAAAAATAACCAGTGTGCTTTTTATTTGTTCTCTACTATTCTTGATTAGGGAAGGAATTGTGTCTTTGCACCATGAGGCTCAACTATAGGTTTTAACAATAATAGTTTGGGATCAGCTCAGAAACAGCAATGTCTGCTTGCAGTAAGGAAATATGTCCCAATCAAGAAAGAGAGCCATGGAGGAAACCCTGATCTTTCTCAGCTAGCAGCTTTAGAAAACTTGCCTTTCAAGATGTTTGATAAAGTAGGTAAGTCTATGGAATTAGCTAAAGAAGATTATAGATTTTGGCTTAGAATAGCCTCCAAGATTGGTCTAACCTGCACCAGAACTGGGCACAGCCTCCTTCTTCCCCGAAGTGGTCTGCATAGCAAGGTCTTTGGGTATCTTCGTGCCCCAGTATGCCAGGCAGATCAGGCCTGATGGAGAAAATCAAAGCCCAGCTTTCTCCCATCATCTCCCACTTTTGAAAGGTTGCTGCCCCCCCCAACGCTAGACATGTTGCCAGATGTGGCTGGTGGCTGTTATTTAGGATTTATTTTTACTTCTCACCCCCTCCAAAAAAAATCAACAAAACCCCAGGCTTATCTAAAGAAAAGCAGAAAAATGCCAGTCTTACTGTGCAGAAAGTAATGTTGGAGAGATGCACTGCTCGGTCGATTTGTCCCACTGTGTACAGTCGGGCCTGTGGCTACGTGCAGGTGCTGGATTCATCCAGCCGGATATCCATTAGGTTCATCTGTTTCATGTTGACATAAACTCAAGTGCTCTCAACAGGGGCTTGTTGTGCTGAGACTGTCACCTTGAGTAATGGCTGCTCATGTGATAACTCAATGTAACTATTGGATAGCGAATGACTTACCGAGGCTTTTTGTCAAACCTCTGTACAGCACAAATTCAAGTTTTTATAAATGAAGACCGGCACCTGTTGCAATAAATCAGAGTCTTTGTTGTTCCTTGTACTTCCAGCTTTAATTTATGCCCACAATCAGATGAACCAGTTGTGATTACAGACTTATTTTTGCGATTGAAGGTGGCAGTGGTGAAACGCACCTCTAATGATCTTGCTTTCAAAACCCTCCAAAATTTCTCCCAGCTGTCTCAGGAGAAGCCCGTTGGCCACCATGCCATGGGCACAGCCCTGCTGTCCTCAGTAACAACATAGCCGCTGGTGTGGAAGGATGAACAAATTATTATTACGGCCAATGAATGCATCTCGCTTTGCATGGGTATGTCCCTTGCACTATGTAAAGCAATAGGTTGCACTGCTGATTTTGGAGCTTTCTCCCTGAATGATGGCCTTTGGGACCCAGAAAGCAATGATGAGAGATTTGCAATGGAGAAAGGTGGGCATTGGAGCAGGTTCAGGGTTACAGAGGGATGGAGTGGGTTTGAGGAGTGACAAAACTGAGACTCCTGACCAATTCTGTGCCTCTGGTCCTAATTTGTGAGGAAGGGTTATTGCTCTGGTACAGTCAGTAGTGTTAAATGAACATTTTGTTGCACAGCTTTTTCTTTTTGGGATGTAATATGGTACCTTTTTCTATGTTTGCTAATGTAGGCTGGATAAATTTCTTTAATGGCAGTCAGGATATATGGGTTTGCTTTCTCCCTTCGGTGATGGCCTTTTTATGGCATTCCCTAATCTGGTCTGGAGGGAATTTGCACAGGGCATTGTACAAGGCATTCACATAGCAAAGTCTCTGGTGGTTGTGGCTGGCAAATCCGACTTGCATGGAGAGTGATAAAATAGCTCTGGTGTCTCTGTTACACTGGTGATGGTGGGGTCCCCAAACATGAGTAAGAAACCTAGGTGCTGACTGCCTTGTTTTTTGTCCAGAGTGGACCAGCATGTAGGCTGATTTGTAGCCTTAGGTATTAATTTTGCCACAGACTGTGCTAATGGTGAATGATTGTGTCTCCCATGTTTCTAGGCTAGTGGGACGCTGGAGTTGGGTGTGCCGAGAACAGCCTCTCACTCATAACGCTGCATTTGGGGAGTATTTACTTGGCAGTGATTTTGGGAAAAGAGACCTGGACAACCTGAGGTGCAGGGCTGCCGTAGACCAACAGGATCATTTTTTTGCCCCATGTGCTCACTCTGACTCCATAGAAATGATCCTGCACACTGGCAAGAGAGTAGGTTAGGTGGAAGAGGGAATGAATGTTTGGTCTTTGATACTGTTCTATAACTGTAATGGCTTCTGAAAAGCAGTTGCTCCCTCCAGGCTTCTTCCCTTCCTTCAATTCTGTTGTGATGAGGGGAAAAGACTGATTTTTTTCTTTTCTTTTCTGATTTATAAAGGGAAATAACTTTGTTATAGTTTAGTGTTACTTCTCTCATCTCATATCATAGTGTTTACCAGAGGAACACTTACCTCAGTGCCCGAATTCCCACCACACAGTCCATAGACCCCGGATCTGGCAATTTCAGCAGCTTTAGGTTAAATAAATTTTCTTCCCACCCACCCTTTCTGCAGGAAGCTGCACCCATTTTGTTTCAGTGTGGATACTAGGATGGTTGGTGCTTCACAGGTGTAGAGCACCAGTTTTCTTCAGCTCCACCTCGGAGGATTCATGTGGAGAAGCACTTTTGGTAGCCGGTAGGAAGTATGAAGTCTGCACATAAAGTTCATTAATGTTTCTGAGACTTATTGGTGACCACCTGATTCCCAGCCATTTGTGTGACACAGGTAGTGTGGGGTGAATGGCAGGGGGGATGGAACTAGATGACCTTTAAGGTCCCTTCCAACCCAAACCATTCTATGACTCTATGATAATGACAGCACAAATGACTGTAAACCAGCTTCCATATTTTAATCTGGCTTTTCTACAAGGGGAGGGAGATTGTTTCCTGGCATTCCTCCACAGCTCTGCACGGCCTAAAATTGAATTGCTAGAACACAGCCCTAAGACATTTTAATTTACATTTCAATAGCCCAAAGTAGCAGTTAGTAAATCTCCTTGTTGGAGTAAGCTTCACGTTCTGGTTAATCACTAAAGTTTTTGATATTGGGGAGAAATAGATGTATAACTTTGAGGGTTAAGGTATAATTTCCTTTGCTGTGGAAGCGTGTGAGCACAGGAACTCTGCCCCTCTGTTAGAGGGGTTTAAAAAGTATCAACCCACAGCTTTTAATTACTGCAACGTTAGCTGAGGAGTGGCACAGGAGGAGCAGACTTGTGTAAACCAACGCTGCTCAGCCTGTGTGCAGAGGAGCACTGCAGTCCCACCTCCCCTCCCATCCCTACCCCACCTCCTGGGATTTATTAACTCACGGGAGCCAAAAGAGGGGGGCCAAATAATGTCAAGAAGTGTAGTTTCATGCATAGATGGAGGAGGCAGGTGACAAGGAAATCAGGGGTACGAGCATGACGCTGTTGACAAGGTCTGTCCCTGGGAGAGCCCTGGAGAGCTGCAGCAGTGGCTCCTGGGCTGTGTGTGAGAGAGGCAGCCCTGGTCGCGCCTTCCTCCCCCTGTGACTCCCTCGTCCTCTGTCCCTCTACTGAGAGCAGAGGAAGCTCTCCAAGGCTGCTGTGCTGGCCATCTCATGACCAGTCCCTTTCCCTCCTCCAGCCCGGTCCCTGGTTAGTCCTCTATCCTACAGGACTGGTTTGCCTGCATCGCAAAGAGGCAGCAAGACAGCTCCACACTTTTGATGGCTCAAACAACCTTAAACAGTGCGTTTTATGCAGAGCTTTGTGCAAATGGTGTAGCAGTTGGTGGGAAGTGCTGAGATGTGTTCACAGCATGGGTGGCACAAGGCTTCCTGTCCTGCCCACTCCCTGGACAGCTGCGAGAGGCAGTGCTGCGGCAAGGAATCATAGAAATACAGAATGGTTACATTTGGAAGGGATCTTAAAGATCATCTAGTTCCAACCCCCCTGCCACGGACAGGGGCACCTCCCACTAGACCAGGTTGCACAAAGTCCCATCCAGCCTGGCCTTGAACACCTCCAGGTGCATGCACAGCTTCTCTGGGCAACCTGTTCCAGTGCCTCACCGCCCTCACATTAAAGAATTTCTTCCTAATACCTAATCTAAATCTACCCTCTCTCATTTTAAAACCATTACCCCTCGTCCTATTGCTAACACTCCGTGATAGAGAGTCCCTCCCCATCTCTCCTGTAGGTCCCCTTTAGGTACTGGAAGGCTGCTATAAGGTCTCCCTGGAGCCTTCTCTTCTCCAGGCTGAACAACCCCAACTCTCTCAGCCTGTTTGCATAGGAGAGGTGCTCCAGCCCTCTGATCATCTTCGTGGCCCTCCTCTGGGCCCATTCCAACGGGTCCATGTCCTTCTTGTGCTGAGGACCCCAGAGCTGGACGCAGTACTCCAGGTGGGGTCTTAGGAGAGCAGAGCAGAGGGGCAGAATCACCTCCCTCGATCTGCTGGCCAGGCTTCTTCTGATGCAGCCCAGGATGCGGTTGGCTTTCTGGGCTGCGAGTGCACATTGCCAGGTCAGGCCCAGAAATGCATCTGTCAGACAGAGTAAAAACCCAAACTACTATAATGGGGAAGGAAATCTCTTCCTGGCTTACTGATGCTTAAAAGAAGCTAGACTGCTGGTTTCTGCAGATCCTTTTTTCTTTGCATCTTCCCTTTCACAAGGGAAGCTTTCCCTCACTACTCAGACCTCCCCAGTGCAAGGAGGATGCTGTAGGGAGTTACGTTCTGACCCCGTAGTGGCTTTTCCAACCTGTGTCTGTAGTGGCTGTGCCAAGGAAGGAGGAGATGTGTACGTGGCCCTGAAATCACCTGATGAGGGCACCCTAGGCTGTAAGGCAATACTCTGGTGTATGAAACTGGTGCACCTTTATCTTTAAAAGTCTCCTCCTTGGGCTGGGGCACATCCGGGACTTGCTCCTGTAGACAGTAGGTGCGATGAGTGCCTGTCACATTGCAATGCCAATATCTAGAGGCGCACCGACAAAAAAGCTGACAAAGAAGAGGGAGGACATCCCAGTACAACACCCTTTTAATGGCATTAGTCTGACGAATACCACTGCGCAGCCCTTCTTGCAGAGTTACTCTCTTTCTACCTTTGTTGCATTATTTTTTCCTTTGGCAGGAAAATCATATCGCAATTGTGGAAAAAAACCCTTCCAATGAAACAATGTTGAGCAACTCTCATCTGGCATCAAAATGACATTTGATACAAGCAGTTGAAATGTTAAAAGTTGTATTTCCATAAACTGAAAGTGTATGTTAGATGGGAGGCTATTCATCTGAGCATCAACATGGAGTTTCCTCAAGCAGAAACTAAAAGGTAAGCTTCAAGCGTGTGTCTAATTAGAAGCTGAAAGGATCTGACTTTACCATTAAGCATGCTGTGAGGTGGACTTGCAGGCTGTTCCCCTCTTCCTCCCTGCTTTATACTTTCTCTGTTGTGCTCTGTTGTCCTTCCTTATGCTGTGTTCTCTGTCTTTTCTGGAAAATAAACTTCCCAGACTCATTTCCCAGACCCCTGTGTGCAACACCTGCTGTGTGAATCCCACAAGGTGTTTCTACATGTGTTGGAAAAATTAGTTGGTCCGACAGGTACAAGTGCAGTATGTTTACCTTAAACCTAAAACCCAAAGCCCCCAAACCGAAGAAGTTGCTCCCTCAGCAGGACTATTATTCCTTGAGAGTCACCCCCCAGATTACCATGAGAATAGCTACAAATGTTGATAGATGCCATAAGTGCTATATGACATTGCAAGAAATGGAGCCAGGTACCACGCGCAGGCTACTATAAAGAAGTGCCTTGGATGTTTAAAAAAAAAAAAAGTAAAGCAAATGAATATATGAGGCAGTCGGTGACCTCTGACAGTGTGGATCTGACTCCCTTAATGCTTGACAAACGGTTTAAGCTCAGTGGCTGGCTTTGGAGGAACGGAGCATGCACTCAGCCCAAGCATAAGCATTTTTTCCAGAGTAACACAGAAGTTAATGTGCTACAATAAAAGCAGCTGCTTTATTTAATGACCCATTTCATCATGTGATTCCTGTCTTTAGCTATGAAATGCCAGCAGTTTTCAAGAAGATTGTGAGTGTCCCAGCAATGATGTGCCTATTATCTTGTGTATAAGGGAAGGGAAGAAGCAAACGAGCTGTAAACGATTTCCATCAATGATGGAGGTGTCCTCTGCTGACTGGGCCTGGCATGGTGGCTCCCGGGTCATCTCTGCCTCATGCCAGGCAGAAACCTCTTCCTTCACCCTTTCCCAGCTTCCTATTGCTAAAAAACATTGTGTGATTACAGGTAAAATACCAAAAATATTTTAGAAGAGTGCTGGTGTTGGACTGCAGACTCTGCAGGGCGATGCTGGAGTTTCTCTCATGCCACGCAGACAGGGATCTCGCTCAGCAATGCTGCTCTAACACTTTCCACTCCTCTTTTCTTCATCCTGTGCCACTGAGGAAGGAAACTGAGGAGCTCTGCTCTTACTGTCCAGTAAATAATCTAGTAAATAATAAATGGTGATTATAAATTATGCTTCATTATGGAATACACTGGAGCAGACATGGTTACTTGCCTACAATCATGCACGCTCCTTATTTCTCCAGAAAAAGGATATTAAAAAAATGAGGTACCATAAACTATAATTATTCAGCAAGCATTACTAACTGGATGATAATGCAATGCAGTTGTATATTTTGTATTGAAAAATGATAACGGTTCTGCTTGTTCTTATTCAAAGTCATCAAGTGAATTAATCTTTTAGCATTGCAGAGCAAATGTATTTCCAGGAATGTTTCTAATTTGCACATAAAGTCATTTTTTTTCAGTCTTGGGGTGATCAGCACTTTATATACTCCTCTAGCTTGTTCTTCATAGCTGATTCCTTCAGACACTGCTTTATGGTCCTGCCTGGTATGGGCTCAGTTCAAAATGGCCATAGCAGAATTCCCAGGAGGTCCAGAAAAAAATGTGCAAAGCCACATAAAAAAGCATAAAATCCACAAAGTTTGTTTTCAAGTTGTAGCATGCCTAAGCAGTCATTGTAGCTCTAGTTGGAGGAAAAAAAAAAAGGAGGATGTTTTTAGGATGTTTTTAACAGACAGTTGGAAGTAAATCTTGTGGCCTGTCAGGTAGTTCCTCTGGGAGAGTTATTTCAGTCCGGATCATTTCGATCGTCCATTTCCTAGCGCGGTTCCATGAGCGGCTGTGCTGCACAGGTGGAGGGGCAGGAGCAATGGAGAGAAGGGATGGCCTTCACATGCCAGTGTCACCGGAGCTGCTGTGCTGAGTCACCTGGGCGTCAGATGCTCTCCAGCTGACAGGGACCCCTGGGGACCTGTTTGGTGGTGGCAGATGATCTGCAGCTGATCCTTGGAGTCATTGTAAGTGGTCAAACCCATACTTTCCCCAGGTGAGTGTGGTCATGAAGTTGTGTGACAATATGTGAGATGAGAGGAAGGTTGGCTCAAGACACATAGCAAGCTCTAACCTGCTTAAACATACAACTTTCTTATCAGATATGCTTTTTACAGTTTAACATTTACTCTGGTAGTTTTTATGACTTTATGACTTTATACTCTGAGGAATCGAACTTCTTTTTTTCTCCATTAACGCATTTCTATCAAACAGGCAAATATTTATTCCTATACACTTTTCTCCCGTGTAATGTCCCCTTTTTTCTTTGTCCTCCAGCATGCTGCAGCCCCCACAAAAGTCGCTTGTGACCATTGCGTTGGATGAAAGTTCCGAGTTGATTGCTTTCCGTCAGAGACTCCCCTTGGCCTCTTGTTCATATGCTTGCTTGTCTACATGAGGCAGAAGAGAGATCTTTTTCTTGAGTCGTTTATCTGTTTCCCAGTTTCCCAGAGGCTGGTAATAAAACTGTGTTCGGTTACTCTTCATTTGTAAGTAGTAACATGCCCTTTTCCGTGGTGACTGGAGGTGGAATAGCCTCAGGATAAAGGAAAACAAAAACACAAAACACCCCTATTATTGTGACATGGCCTTGAAGGGGTTCCCCTTTATCACAAACTCTCTCTGCCCCTTGTGTATGAGTAGGTCTGCTAGGCACAGTAGAAGCAGTGTGTTTATTTTCTGAGTTTTTCTCTTAGTGCCCAAGGTGAGTAATTGGAATTTCATTCTCTCATTGCTTACCTGTGATGTCCAGAATTCACGTCTTAAAGGGCAGTTTATCTCTGGAGAGCTAATAAATAAAAGTGGTACATTCTTATGGAGCAATTTCATTTCCTGTGTGTATACAGACTTGGATTTAGTTCTGCTCATTGCAGATTAATTTCCTAAATTTTTTCTTCTTGCTCTTGGCCCTGCAGATGCACCTGGAAAGGACTGAAATGAATTTCCTCCTGACTTTCCCAACACAAAGAACCATTAAGTAAGTTCTGGTTTGTGGTGCCAAGTTGAACCCATGCTTACATCTCTGTGAGGACACCAAAGGCACAGAGAAAGCGTGTTGCCTGTGAAAACTTCAGTGATGGAGTTTGTGTATAACTCAGGAGCAACACAGAAGGAGCTCTGCGTTAGCTGGAGTCAGAAATACCCACCTTCTTATTTGTGAAACAAACAACTCTCGTGTAAATCATGAAGACATGACAAAACCTTTGATGCTGTTTGTGCAGAATTGGTTTGCAAAGTTGAGTTGCTTCTGGAACAAGGTTTTGTTAGAGACATACCATTCAGACCCCACCTTGAAGATGAATGAAACTTTCAGGCATGTCTGACCATTTCCTCTGCAGAATGAAAAAATATTTAATTGTAGAAGTTAGGGTAACTTTTAAATGTTTTTAACTATGTTGTGAATAGCATCCATCAGTAAGAGGAAACACAGGGGGCACCATGTTTCCTCTTGAATCCAGCTTTCATAGTCATAGGTCCATGTCAATGTAACGCCATTATTCCAATGGGCAAAGATGAGCCTCCATTGCTCTAGTTTCACTCCTACAGGGAATGAAACAGTAAAGCAGCGCTATTGCCACGAAGTAGACCTCTGGTCTTCAGACAAAGTTTGCTGGTGTGCAGGGATCACTACAGAAAAGGAATTATTTGGCAAGATTAGTGAGAAAAGAAATTAAATTTGCATAGGTGTATGGTTTATTTTGGGTTTTTGAACAGCACAGACTTACTAGGAAGTTTTGTTAGTGCCTAATTCCTGCACCAACCAGCTGCTTTGTGCCGCAGCATCAGAAATCAGGTATGCAAAATACTAAAAAACGTGTTTTTTCTTAGCCGTGAGACTGTATGTTCAGGCATATTTAAGGGTCACTTAAAAAAATACAAAACATGTTGTTAAAGGTCCCATACAAAATCATATTTAATGGCAGATATTGGAACGGAAAAATGGGAATTTGTAAACCTTTCCAGCCCTACCTGCAAGCTCTCAAAGCATCCACGAGACAAGCAAAACTCCTGTGGTTTTGATAGAGAAATTTACGTATGAAACTTCTTTATGAAAGAAGTTGATATTAGAAAACTGAAATGCTTGTAGCAGACTCCTGTGCCTGGGGAAAATGCTGGTTTCTCAGGGCTCCAGTTAATTTTAGCAGTAAACACCGGTTGGCTTTCTGGGCTGGGCTCGTTGATTCAGCTGGGCACAGGGCAGGCTCAGGTGCAGTTTTGCTCAGCTGCCAGCTGCAGCCCAGCAAAGCTTTTCCTCCCCGGTCCCAGTCTAACCCACCCCAGACAGGCTGCAGAGTGGGGAGAGCAACTTATGGAGAAACTGCAGGCTGATCTTGGAGCAAAATGAACTTTTAGTAACAGAAAGCGTAGTGGAAACAAGGGAGGAGGGAAAGCGGGAGAGGACGCTGTGCGTCTCCTCTCCATCAGGCTGGGATTTGGGGCTGCTCTGCCTGTGCCTGTGGGACCGCAGGCAGCCACTCCTACTCCTGCCAGGGGGCATAGAATCATAGAATCCTCTAGGTTGGAAGGGACCTTTAAGATCATAGAGTCCAACCATCAATCTAACTCTGCCAACACCACCACTAAACCATGTCCCTAAGCACCACATCTACACGTATTTTAAATACCACCAGGGATGGTGATTCAGCCACTTCCCTGGGCAGCCTGTTCCAATGTTTGATAACGCTTTCCATGAAGAAATTTTCCTAATATGCATCCTACACCTCCCCTGGTGTAGCTTGAAGTCATTTCCTTTTGTCCCATGCCTGTTACTTGGGAGAAGAGACCGACCCCCACCTCGCTACAATCTCCTTTCAGGGAGTTGCAGAGAGCAATAAGGTCTCCCCTCAGCCTCCTTTTCTCCAGGCTAAACAACCCCAGCTCCCTCAGCTGCCCCTCACAAGACTTGTTCTTGAGACCCCTCACCAGCTTCGTTGCCCTTCAAGGGGTGCTTTCAGCTGCCTACTCAACGGCTGTATTTCTGGCAGCACATGCTGAAGTTCTCATAACGATTTCTCAAGAAGAGAAAAAATGATGCATGGATTAATTTTCCTCGTTCTGCCCATCCCAAGTTAAACTTGTCAAACTTGCATAAAGCACTCCAGCCTCATCAACATTTCCAGGCACAAGTTTTGTGAAGTAAACATAAAATCCTTCTTGGAAAATTATGATCCTAATCCATTTTTCTTCAGTATAATGCCCGCTTTAATGAAGACTATCCTCTCATCACTTTTCATCTATGGAGAACTGAATGAGACAAATCTATATTTATCTGTATTAGCTACAAATTGGCTACAACTTCAAATTGGCAACAATATTTCCACTACAAATTCATTAGAAAAAGATTTATTTTTTTAAGTTTCAACTGCATGGACTTTACCTTGTTGAAAAGAAGTGATAGGCACTGTTCTCGTTATTCTTGTCCATATGGATATTGCAGTACGGCACTATCTGGTAGCGATGCTATAGATAAGATTTTCTTGACATTTCCTTTCT
Source organism: Stercorarius parasiticus (assembly GCA_013396915.1). Taxonomy (NCBI): domain Eukaryota; kingdom Metazoa; phylum Chordata; class Aves; order Charadriiformes; family Stercorariidae; genus Stercorarius; species Stercorarius parasiticus. The sequence continues at coordinate 374,405 of VWZL01002137.1, read as the reverse complement.
CATTTGTATTCAGGTACATTGCACATAGTTAATGATGGCTGACAGTTTGCTGCTTCAGAAACAAAATGAGAAGCTAAAATCTCAACGTGTATCTATTTCCAATGATTGAAATGGCAAGGACAAAAATCGCCCTCATGCTCTGGATGGTGGTTGCCTCAAATAATTAACAGAACTTTTGCTGCTTAGTTTATTGGATCTTCTGAAAATGCTTGTTAGTTATAGTGGCACAATAATGATGGATATGACAGATGAAACCCCACCAAATCATTAAATATATATTTCTCAGACAAAACTGCTGCGCTAAAGGACAATTCTGAGTTTGGGGTCTCTGTTCCAGGTCTTGTTGCAAAGCACGCAGAGGCGTTCTATCAGGCACTAGGTTATGGAGGAGTTTGAGACCATCGGGAAAGGAACAAATAATAAAAGTAATGTAATTTTTAGTTAAAATGTTGTATATACTCTTTGAAGCAGCTGAACATGATATAATGTCACTCACTAAATGATAAAAGACAGAGCTAGGTGCTGAGAGTGTCCAGTACCTGCGCTATATTTAGGGGGATAATTTGTGTTCAATAAAGGCTACTGCTGGGTGCATGTGTTCACATATTCATGATGACTTACATAAAAGTGTTATTGGGTGTTTGTTTGTTTGTTTGTTTGTTTTTTAAGTAAGAAGTCTACCCGTCACTCCTTTTTCTAACAGCATATTCCAGCAGAAAGCCCTTGCCTGCCCAGAGCAAAGCCCATTCCTGGGAGCCAACCACGATTTCAAACAACAGAGGAGTTTCAATACATCACAGAGTCCTGCATATTGGCTGGCTGCTTCTCAAGTTAAAGATTAAGATATTTAATACAGATGAAATCTGGAACCATGAATTGTAAACTATTAATGGAAGAGCAGTAGACTTGTGCAATCAGGTAAGGTCACTTGCTATGCACCGTCGGGAAAGAATAGATTTGATATCATTCAGATCAATGCGCCTCAGTACATTCTCTAAAAACATCCTAATTTCCAGGCAGCCTGTAAACTCTAACCATTTCCTGAAGCAATTAACGAAGTATAATGCAAAAGCAAAGCAGAGATGAAAAAAAAAATATTGAAATATCAACTGTAAAACACGGAGTAAATCTCACGTCGCTTCTCGCTTAGTCATAGCTAAGTGCTGTTAATCATCTACTCTTTGTAGCATTGTCAGGTGAACGTCTGAGATTTTAGGTGATTTATATGCCTGTTCACTTTGCAATGCAAATGACTGGAAGTGCATGTGGTCGGTTGCCAAATGTCAGCTGGGAAGAGGTAACCTGCAGCTTTTTGTGCTCTGGGAGTACCTTGAGCTCCTCTTGACTCATTCCCACAGGATGTATCACCTTTTTTCTAATGTGATCATAAACATCTGTTTGTGTAAGTACCAACAAACCATCAGATTATCTCAGCTTTCCAGATCCTGTAGCATAACTCTTTGTACTGTAAATATTTGCAGTAGTATATGACCAAGCTCTGGGGTCATGCATCTGGTGGTATTGCCTCTGGCACTTACAGACTGAGGGCTGAACATAGGCATTTTGTACAGCTAAATTCAAATATGACTGTTTTAGAAGGAATAGATCTAAAAGAAGGGTAAGAAGTAGACCATGACTTCTGTGTGTACAGACAGGATAATAGAGAATGGCCTTGAAAAAGAAAAGACAGTTCCAGTCCTTTCGTTTTTCTTTACAAGTGCTAATTAAACCTGTTGGGCCAAATGATTCTCCCTCTGGCTATTCCAAGGGCCTTAAGTACCCTAAAGATCATGTCTCTGTTTCAGAAGTATCTATAGCAAAGCTCAAACAATGCCGCGGTTGAAATGTGGATGTTTTATATATGTTTATGAGGTGCTGATCCTTCGATGTAAGTTCAGACTCTATGACAGTAAAAGGAGCTTGGCCCTCATCCTGCCACGGGGTAGGAATTTCCCGAAGCTGTTGGGCTCAAGCCTCACACTGCAGGTGACACAGAAATGGCTTTAAAATGATTTTTTCTTCAAAAGCTAAAAACCTGTGTAACATTGGAAAAAAAAAAAAGGTGAAACCTTTAAGCTGTTATTATTCTTTGGGTGTTTTCCTTTGAAGCTACCTTTATGTCCTGAACTAGTGTAAAATCCCAGTCCTCTTTCAATATCTTTAATATTGATTCAGTTATTTCTGAGTACCTAAGGACAAAATTTGTGAATCACAATAATGCCAAGAAATGCCTACTTGTTTCTTGCCGACTTTTTCTAGCATTGTGTTCTCTTCAAGCTTAGAATAATCTAGTGCTTCCTTAGGTAAGAGATAGCAGTTTATGAAAGTTTTTGCAGAAGGGAAAATCTGTATGTGGCTCAGTTGTCTGGTTCACTTTGGCACTTCACAATACGTTGTCTTTTAAGAGAAGAATAATACATTTTGGCAGTTACTTTAATGGGACATGCTGTTGGATAAAGCTGTGCATTTTCTGTTCTTTCAGGGTAGTGTTGTCTTCTTGTTACTATTTACTTTTTGGGTTGCATAGAGTTATTTGTTTAATGGCACTAAACTCTTTGTTCAGCTGGAATGGATAGTTGACTAATTGGCTTTATCTGAAAATAGATGTAATGCTATGAAATACAAAATCCATTGCTGTCTGGGACTGTGATGGTCCCCAGAAGACCAAAATGTGCACTGAATATCACCTTTTACAGTTCAAGTAGAAAAGATATTATCATTTAATTTTGGAAAAATGCGTATTCACGTCCTATCATGCAGCCTGCAAATCTCCGCGCTTTTATGAAGATTCCTGACAAATTTCAGCTTACTTTTCTGGATTTTCAATTTTTTGAGCAACCGATGTGTACAGACTTGTAAGTCGCTTGTCATGATGGTGTCAGTGACTTGAGAAGTCATTGAATGCCTGCAGAGTTCTCTGTATCTTTTCAGATCTTATTCTCCTACCCTGAACCTTTGTCAGACCTTTTTTGTTAATCTATAGTAGTTTTTCTACGTTCTTTAATGTTTTATAAGCCTATTTAATCAGTCCATTATACAGCAGTATAAAAGTCACTTGAATGATATGTTCTCCAATAGTCATAACTTGGCTCAACACCAACGGGATAAACAGCTCCATAGATCTTTCTACATTACCACCTATTTATTCTTTTCTCAGACTTGACTTATGGGTTAGACTTTATTTATTTCTCTATATCTGAGCAGCGATGCCATGTACCTCTACTCGGTTAGCAAGTCTATGTGACTGCAGAGCTCTTCAGTCATGCTTTGATTATGTTTTTCTTCAAGCTTTTCACTTCACATCATCTTATCATACACATTAAAGGTGGATCTAGAGACCATTGAGGTAAATCTGAGGCTTTGCGCTGGCTTTAGTGAGCCTCATTTCTGTCCCGATGGGAACACCCACTTTTATAAGACAAATATGAGTTGGAAATACCTTTGTCTGTTATCTACTAAGTAATTTCATAATTAGCATTTATTATTTAAAGTGAAAGGATGTCGTCCTGACATCTAGTGAATACTATGTCCTAACAACAGAACCTTTTATTAAGTTGATTCTTGCCATTCAGAAAAGCTGTCTTAAACTTTTAAATTGGTTCTAATTCTCCATGCAGCTTCCTGAATTGTAGTAACATACTTCATGGAAGTCTGTTTTCTTCACCGTTGACAACTGCGATTCAATGCAGTCACATTAACCCATCATTACACATTTCAAAACCTGACAAAGTCACATACCATTTCAAAGGAGACTTTTCCCAGTTAATATATATAGAAGGAGTTCATATTTGTTCTGCAAGTCATTTCTCACTTCTGAAATTCATTCCCTGGTATGTGCAAAGGTTGTGTTAGGTTTCTGCATGTGGTTCAGATTTACGGCTGCAGTGGTATTGCTAATCACAGAAGGCAAGTCTGCGATGGAAAAAGGAGTTAGGAATAGTTGGCAGTTCCCTGAGAAGCTATATTAAATGTTCAGGTATGAATCATTTCAATGAGGAGGAAGAATAGGAGGGCTGTAGGAAAAAGGTTAGCTAAAAGCAAATTCTAAGTCTAAAAAGAGTGGATGTGGAGATTTGGTCAAGTTACTGAGGATGAATTGTAAAGAATGAAATAGGAACAAGAGAAAAAAAATCTGAAAACCCAAGACATACAAAGATAAGCAAACCAAGAACATGCAGTATAAAACACATCATTATACAAGTACAACAGCAGGAAGAAAAAAACTTCTACCCAGTGAAGAGGGAAAGTTGCGGACAGATGAAATGTGAAATAAAGAAATATTTAAAGCTTTCTCAGCTTTGTTACTCAGATTATCACTTGACTGACTTCTATTTAGACTGGCAGTAAGTGGATGAAAGCTCAGGTTAGACCAGTGGAAAGGCAGATGGGAGAACACTTAAAGCGGTTTAACAAATTATCTGGATCATGACATCTGTGCCAGGATATTGGAAGAACTGGCTGAATCAATCATGAGTCATTATTAATCTTTGGGAATTTGTGGAGGGTAAGCGAAATTCTGAAGGAACAAAAACTTGGTACCTACCTTTATCTTCTTAGGGAGGGAAGGTTTTTATTCTTTATTCTGAATAATAGAAAACCAATCCCTCCAAATATTAATTTTTGTTCTCTCTGGATAGGAGAAAAAGAAATGTATTTTCAGCGCAGCAAGGCAAGTTTGGATGAGACACTAAAACATAAAAAAATCCTCAAAACCTTTCTAATGTTAAAGGGGTACTTATTCGTGGAAACAGGTTGCTTAGAGAGGTTTTGAGAGCAGCATCATGGTGCATTGTTAAGATTAGGTTAGAAAAACATCTGCCAGGAATAGAATAGTGTAGGTACGTTTGATCCTGCTTAAAGGTAAGAAATGGATTATACTGTCTCTCAAGAATCCTTTCAGGTTAGAAGCCTGTTTTTTTATAATGTCATTGTTAAAAATTTTGAGTGTTTCTGTATCTTCTCTTATTTACCAATATACAGAAATTCTTGCAGCTGAACGACTGAAAATAAGCAACCTTAAAAAAAAATCCATGAAGAAGTACCCAAAACTTCTTCATCATAGGGGTGAAAAACACCATAGAAATGTGTTACTAGGCAGAAGGGGTTTACAAAACAGGTAGAAATAAGAACAATCAGTGGTGAAAGCAGGCCAACAATCAAAAGCATGTTTTCAATAAATATGTAGCTGGCACTTTTACCTAGTGTAGTGTCTCTGCCTGGGTTCGTATAATGAACACGGATAGTACGAATGCACTGTGTGTCAGGAAGCACAAGCTGGTAACACCTTGACCGGCTCTGCTCAACAACTTTCCAAGGGCTGCATTTCTTAAAAGGAGAGAAAGCCAGCCAGATATAATGGGTTGCACAACCATCTTTTCTCTTCCCCCTTTTGTAAGCCCTTGATACATCCTGAGTGCTAGTCAAAACACCCAACTATCTTCATTGTACGTTCCATTAGACAAACGGTATATTGTCTCCAATGATAGGTGTGTAAAAAAAAAAAATAAATATAGAGATTATGCAAATTCTGAAGACCCAGGGCAGAGTTCTTAATCCGATCTGTATGCTGTCACCTGCGGGGACCCATCTTTGCTACCCACAGGGAGCAAGTGGCAGCAGGCAGCATCCTGGCACGAGGTGGTTGGAGCTCATAGGACCTCCTCTGCTCCTCAGCTGCCTGACAAGGCATAGACCATGCACTGGCCATAAAGGCACAGTCTGTCTTTCTCCTTTGCTGATTATTGTAAAATGATACAAGACTGGTAGATTTCATCTTTTTTCAATGTATTAGTGTTTCAGCGCTTTCCAGGAGAGCTGTGGATAGCCGTGTAGTCTGGTTATTAGTCTGCTTGCAACAGAATGCTGGGTTTAGTTACTTTTTGTGGACCTAGAAATACGAATTTCTTGGGATTCCATAGGCCATAGGAGGAAAATCACTGCATTAACCATGCAGGGTAAATGACGACTGTGGAGTGCTGTACAATTTCTGCAATTTGTAGTGGTCTTTGTGTTGCGGGAGACCCGAATCAGGAATCATCTTTTCATTCTGATAACTACGAAATTACCAAATCTTCATGTAAAAGATTGTCTCTTTTCTGAAGGGTTTATAATCTGTGTTTTAAGCCAGTGGAAGGACTTGACAAGCAGGTGGTGGGCAGTGTACCACAGATGATTATGTGCAATTAACCTGACAGCGGTGGTCACAGAACATCTTCTGCCCTCTCAGCTTCTGCTTAACCGTGGGTTATGGCTGCTTTTAACAACGGGTCTCAGTTTTTCTTACCCTTCAGGCCTTCTCCTTTCTTCAGAGGTATCTTCAGAGCCTTTAATTTCCTTTCTGGACCTTTCAGTTTCTTCCTAAATCTTCTTCATACCTCCCCACAGCCTTTTTACTATTTTAACTCTGATATTCATATCCTTAGTTTTGGTTTGCCAAAGTAAAATACCTTATGTTTCAAATAGCAGTTACAGGAAATACTCACTACTAACCTTTCACTGTGTCCCCTCTCTTTTTTTGTTTGTAACTTGGCTTGTTTTCCTTGGCTGCCTGTTATCTCTTTAAATTTATGATTCTTATAGCAGAGATTGGGATTTTTTGTAGCACCTGCTAAAATAGGATTTAAATCCGTTGGCACCTAGATGCCTGTTATATTCCTTTGTCAAATGGTATTAAAAACAGAATCACTAGGAAGCTTTTCGTTTTAAGTACACAAAAATCAAACTCTCTGAAAACCTACTGCAAAAGAATATGGGGTTTTATTGGGGGAGAAGCAAAATAAATGTTCTGATTCTTCTTGATGTTGGATAGATTTTTAGAGAGTTTTCCCCATTATTGTAAACCATTGTGTTATGTTTGACTATGCAAAAACTTGATCAATAATTTTAGCCTAATTTACAGTAGAAAAGTCCTAAGGATGGTGCATTCCAGTTTGAATTGCACTGATTAAAGTAGAACTGGCCTGAAACTTTTCTGAATGTTGAATTTAATTCACCTTGAGTGAGTCTTACAGAAGCAACACTTAAAGGATTCATGCCATGCAATTCAGGCAATATGTTTTGGCTAAGTCAAAGGTGTATGTATGTGAAATAATAGAAAAGTGAGGGCGTCTTTTTCTCCCTTGGATTAACTTCTACCTCAGCAACACCTAACTACAACCAAAAATTATGTCTTAGAATCATCCTTAGACGTGTGGGAACACTGCTGCAGTTGTACTGTTATCATCCAAAAAATCAAACCTTTCAGGACAGAAAAATCAGTAAGGGCCTTTGCACAAGTTTTGGTAGTGTCATCCTGCCTTTGATTTAGAGGCTGGGCAAGCCTCCCTTCCTTCCTTCCTCCCTTCCTCCCTTCCTTCCTGTTAAATTAGTTTATTCACATATTTCTCACTGTGAGCATATTAAATATAACACAGGGATGATGAAAGCAGCTGAAGTTGAGATACTGCATTTCCTTGCTGACAATTTATAGCAAAGCAGATGTGCATGCAAATTACACCTGTCTTATTTCCAGAGATCACTAGCTCAATTACTTTAAAATAACTTATATCTTTGCAACATAAAATGTGATAAAGAAACTTTGATCTTGGGTAAGGAAGGTGTCCGTAACTACCCAACCAAGGTCAAGACTGAAACATATGGTCACATCTTCCAGACTTTCATTGACCTCGTGGGAGCCCTCAGTAACAAATCAATGACAAGGTCTTGTGTGCATGTGTGTCAGAGGTAATAAGACACGTGTCTTGTATTACAGATGATTTGCTTTTTGGGCAGATACATTCTAAAGAGCATGAAAACCAGTGTTTTCTCTACCTGAAAAAAGCAGTGACATTTTAACTGAAAATGCATCAAAAGAAAAAAAAACCCTATGTGCTTCTACACAGAAAAGCATAGAACTGAAGCATCAAAGTCCATGATCCTTTGTACAATTGATTTTTCCCTTTCCTTTGCTCACTTATGCCAATTTTATTGCAGCGCTGTCTCTGTAGAAGCCCCTTGTATTCTTGTACTTGCACTTCTGCCTTCCTCAAAAGTTAGTGCAATCTCCATTACTCTCAAGAGACGGTCTCTCCTAAAGAGACCTGTCAGAAAAGGCACTCAGCAGTTCTGACAAATAACTGTCAAGGCTTTGATTTCACAGAGTGGAATAATTTGTAGTCTTAGCCTTTCATTTGGCAAGTCCTGTTGCCTGAACCCTTCTGTTCACCGCTGTCAAGCACGTATATTTAACCCAGGATTCCTCACGTGGCAGATGGTGTCATTAAAACCACACTGAGCACTAGCTGCTTTCAGAGGACCCATAAATGCCTCCAGTCTTCCAATATTATTTTACCCTCTTCTTGAGGGACAGAGAAGTTCTGCAACTAGCATCATTGACTGAGAGGGCTACTAGACTATTCCCCGCAAAAGAAACAATTTCACATACCAAGCAGGAAGAATTCAGTAGCAAGAGGATGATTTTGCTGTGGGAACAGCTATGTTTATGTAAGAGCAAGCCACCTCGCATGGATCTATAAGCTGAGCACTCAGGCTGCCAGTGCAACGTAGATGCATCGTGAACCTAACGGAGTTCCACTTTTGTTTTTTTTTTTTTTTTTAATTATTAAGTCCCCAGTTTCTATGTCCTTTTAATTTGGTACCATCTTTTCCTTGTCCTGTCCCTTTCTTTGTTACTGTAATTACAGCTGGTTCACCACCAACAAAATTTTAAACATCTTTCCTTTCTGCAGGACATTGAAAGTATTGATTTAAAACGTCCCCTGTGTGTGTTGCTTCTCTTGTTCCAGGGCTTATTGTAAGGCAGATTGGTAGTTAAGACATGCATTTTTTTTTGTTCTCTGTACGTGAGGCCCTGATAGGACACATAAACCACTGCTCCTTTTCTACTGAAAACAGAAAAAAAAAATGTTACCAAGTCATGTTCCAGTTATATCTCTACCACTGAGTACAATAACCTTCCTCCAGCATTTCTATTTGTTGGCAAGGTGCTGTGCGTATGAAGCATTTCCCCCCCAATCATTTCTTCATATTTTCTCTTTTCATTTCCTGGGTTTTATTTGCAAGCAGTTTGATGGTACTTTCTCCCCAAACCTGGAATATTGTTGTTTCACTGCTCCTTTTAAAAATCACCAGGTTCTCATGAAAAAGAGATACACTTAGAAGCTCAGTCTGGTATCCACAGTGGGTCTTTGCACAGATATGTCATCAGCCACTGGTTTGACCATGGACAAAAAGGCTTCCAGGAAAAGGTTTTTGAACAGGAAAAATCCTGTATATATGTCTAATAGAAAACACTTCTGAATAGTAAAAATACAGTGCCTGGTGATTTACACATGGCATATCTCCCTTGAAGAGAGTATGAAAAGAATAGTTTCAGTTTTCTATGGTATATATATATCCTTCTAGCGTACCTGTACCTCCGCCGTTTATCTTTGATTTTTTTTTCCTCATCCTATTGTTCTCCAGTGAATTTATGCATGTACTCGTGCATTGTCATAACGGCTTTGTCTTGCCCACTCTGTTTTGTTCTCACATCTTGTATGTTTGAAATGAGTTAAATATAAAAGGAGAGAGAAGAACCTCTGTGGTAGATTTTCCTTCACATTATCTCAGAAGACAGTAGTTCATTGCTATGCTAATGGGGAGCACGTGGCGCAGGGTAATTGTTACAAAATATTCTGTGCAGACATCTATCATCTTTTATTGTCGAACACTAAATATTCTGCTCACAGTAAGGATGTAATTCACTCTGGGCAATAAGACACCAAGCTTCATGCTACTCAATTGTAACAAACCTCTGCAGGGTTTAGCCACGGTGGTGCCTGAATAGAGTCCACTCTCGATAAACCACTGCGCTGCAGAGTGGGTGCTGGCAATGACATGTACTCAGCTGAGGAAGGTCAACTGTGAAACAAATTTATAAGAGAGATTGACAGGTCACAAAAACTCCAATTAGATTCTAACAGGACTGATTTACTTGGACTGTGTGTATGGCAGATATTTATAGAGTGTATAATGTATGTAGTAAGGATATGGATATAATACTGCACTACAGAACTGGAAAATTTCCATATTCCAGCCAGGAAGGACAGCCGTGTACTATCCTGAGGTTAGATTGGATAATCACAGTCATTCCTCATGGCCTTAAAATTTGTGAGTAAAAGCAGAGTGCTCCACAACACCTACTAACAACTTAGCTAAGCAGGCCTCGTTTTCCTTGCAAACATTTAGATGAAGCAGTAATGGCTGTTATTGGGGGAAAAAAAAATAATAAAAAGACCTCTTGAAGCTCCTTTGTAAAATGAAGGGATAATAATAATTCTGAACTATCCAAGGGTGTTTTGTGGCTTGTTTAGTGCTTTCACTGCACGTTCAAGATTCTCCTATAAAAGGCACTGCTATACACAAGTGCTGAGTACTGCTATTATTAATAAAGGACCATAATGGTTCTAAATTTAGAGTTATAGTTCAATATAGAGTTTAAGCTCTTTGCCTGGGTTACAGCCACGAGGGTCTGAAAGTAAGCAGTCCCTGTCAATTATCGACAACGACATATGTAAGATAGTGGCTTCTTGTGTCTCATTATTTTGATTTGAAGACACCGTAGCAGGAACATTCAGAATGCTAAAACCCCAAGAGAAGATGAACATGCTGATAACAAGAGCATAAAGCTGTCAAAGGCAGAAAACCTTGAGTATGTCTCCAAGCAGGGCTTTTGCCAGACCACAAGCTGAATGTGCCCTTTGAACACTGTAACATATATTGTACTCTACATCTTAAACATACTTGTGCTAGCAAAAAAACCCAGCCCCCTATAAAAATGCTAAAAATAATGCTTTCTGTTGTGTTTCTGTATGCTGTATGTTTAGAATAGCCATAGGTTGAAAAATGTGAAGGTTAGCTTACTTATGTCAGCATTTAAGGCTGTCTAGAAATGTAGGGTCAGCATTAGGAATTTTCATTAGTTTGTAATGGGCTATGAAGCATTTATTAGGCCACACGTGATCATTGCTTGTTTGATCTTAACTCCAGTGTACACAGCCACTGGTACTGGTTTGGAGCATGAAATTTCCTTAGGGTGTGGAGAGGTGAGGAGACCCTTGAGAAACATGGGCAGGCAGTGGTGGCACATGGCTGCCAGTGACCAGGATGAATGAGTGCAGCAGGAAGGGGGCACATGCTCCACAGCTACCATCATCATGTCCGGTGTGGTGGCCCCACAGCTCTCCTTGGTGAGTAGGAAGAATGCAGAAAGTCTGCAGTCAGGGTGGGTGTAATTCTGTACAGTAATTCCTGTCCTGCAGGGGTGAGAGCCAGAGGACCTCCCATTTAGCGCAAGCTGAGACATGTCTTAGGATCTCTTCCAGTTGCCTTTTCTACAGATTTATCCTAGCGTAGCTCAAGTGGATTTGAAAGGCTAATCAGAGAAATCCTGAAAATGTGGTTAGTGCTGATGGGTTGTCACAGGCATTCCTCCACCAAGTACTTTCAAGTCAATCTACTTAAGGGGAATTAAAACGACCCTTCCATGTGTTTATGAGGAATATTTTGTTTGATGGGGGCTCATGTACACCAGATGTAAAACATACTGCAAGTAAAACTTCTCCTGGGAAAACAGTCGACGAGTCCATGTTTAGTGGTTAAATTATTTTTGTGTTGCATCAAGCTCTCGCGTAAGAAGAGATACCTGCCCTTCCATCCTCTAATTTATTAGAGGAAAAGAAAAGAAAAAAGTATTTGAATAGCACGGATACCCTTCCTTAGTAAAGGTTAGACACGCTGTTAACTCACTCAAGTCCTCAAAAATAAGTACATGTATTTGACAACCACTATTTTTCCCCGTAAAAGAAACATTTGTGCTTTTATTTTTGGAATTCACACTTTGACTTATTCAATAAAATATAAATAGGTGCTAGTGTAGCACACACTCACAACAAGAACAAAACGCTGTCACAGAAGTGATCTACCACACAGGAGCCTGCTGTTACCATTTCTTTACTCTGCAGGCTCATGCTGCTGAAAAAAGCCTTACTCTTTGCAATCAGAAAATAAGATGGTTGAATTATTTAACATACGAGAGACCAAAGTGATATGAATGCAAAAGGCCAGCAAGTAAGATCAATTACAGCGTTGAGGATTGTCAAGAGTTTCTAGTCTCCAGAGACATTTGTAAATCCTGTATCCATGAAAGTGATGTACTGTTTATCTGGGTCAGGCTGCCAAATGAAATATATATTTATGTATTTTCCATTCCGGGCTAAGATTTATGTCAAAAATGTCATAAGGAAATATAAACAAACACATGATGATAGTACCCATTAGCTTTGTGGTTACACCAAGTTTTCCTCTTAAGGCAGTTTGTTTTCCGTATCTAGGTGTGCCCACTTGTGTACCTCATTTTCAGGCACAAGTAACTGGCTCTGCTGAGGTGTGTGACTGACCTCACCTTCCATCTGAAGACACTGGAGTTTTGATAAAAGACTTTTTCAAGCTGGGCAGCTCTCATTTTCTGGATGCTTCCTGCACTCCATGATTTCTTCACACTCAGACATCATGAACAGCAGCCTTTGCCAGGGCTCCTGCCTGCAGGGTGGCAGACGGCAGGATGTTTCAGGAGGGAATTTCAGGGTGCTAATGGAGTGAAATATATGTTACATTAAAATGAATGTCTGTAAAGGGGGAAAAAATTGCTTTTTTGGTGTGGGACAGGTCAGGGACAGAAAAATACAGTCCTGCCAAGAGGTGGACTTCCCTATTCCTGAAGAAACTAAGCATGTGATTTTCTGCAGATCTTGACCCTGCTCTTGACAGCTCTGTCTCTCTCTGTACTTTCTCAGGCTACCATTTGATCAGCTCTCCACCCTGCTTTTTCTCTGTTGGGATGAAGACAGTAAACACCTTTGAAATTGCTATAAAACCTCCACTGTCCCGAGCAAATTTGCAGAGTAAATACGCTTTGGCTGTTTGATGACCCTCCGGAGGTCAGCTGCAGCAGTCCCAAATCAATCGGGTGTGCCTTTGCATGTAATAACAGTGAAGTTGCCTTCGTCTTCCACTCTCATACCTTTGTTATGCACATGCACAGCCGACATCCTAAGGGTCATCGAGTTGCAAAATCACCTGAAAATAGCAAATGCCAAAAGTGAAGCTGAGAGAACTGTAAATTAGGGAAAGGACAAACTCTTAGGTGAGGGAATAATATTGCCTTGGAGGGAGAGAGTCTTTCCTGGCCTCTACCACAAAACTCCTGGCCGTTGCTTGTCCACTGACTTTTCTCAGATGGCCACTAGCTGTGAAGATATCATTTTTTAGTACCTGACTGGATGCATCCAAATCAAATTATCCATTTCAATTGGGTCTCAAGAATTGCTTCCTGAAACTGCCTATTTCCTCTTCATTGCCTTAAAGAGAAGGCAGACAGCCAGCTCCGGAGTCGATGCCTACACTGAATGCATCAAAGCCTAGATGAGTCCCAGCACCTGGGTGTTTGTTATTAAACAATACTGCAGCATGTGAGGCCTGGGGCATCACACTGAACAGTTGAAACAAAATGTGTTCATTTAATTGAGTACTGTTTATTTTATTCACTAAATGTTGTAGTAGAGACTATAAAGAACATGATGTCATATGACGCTGTAGTTATTGACTGTATCATAGTGAATTTGCACAAAGTGATGCTGTCTGTAAAACCTTAATTCTACCATTTTTTAACATTTAAATGCTTGACTTTGTAGCCTTACTGATTCTTCAAAAGAAATGCCTATGTATTCTTCAGTTTTTAGAAGTCAAACTGAGAAACCCCAGAAATTTTCACCTGAGAACTTGTCTGTCAACAGAACTGGAGCCTTCTATTACACAGATCTTTGTCACTTCAGCGGTGGAATACCTGATAGCAGGTTGTCATCACCTGCATTTCCCAGAAGTAAAGGAGAATGAAAAGCATCCTTTCCAAGGTACTTCACAGCCCCTGGCTGATTTCAGGGGAGTGGTGAGGTCTAGGAAGCTGGAATTATGCCCTGCATTTTTAAGGAGAAGTTCCTTTGGTGGTTAGAGAACCTTCTTGACTACATTTATTACGGTCTCTTCCTCAGTCCTCTGAAGTCAGTCCGCTTTCTCATCTAATCTCAATCTTATTGGCTTCTTCTGGCTTCTTATCAGGTCTTTAGCCATTTCTTGTCCTAACCTAGTCCTTCCATTGTTTCCTCCTTGTCCCATGTTTTTTACATCAGGTAGTGGTACTCTCTTTGCCGCCGGGGTGCCAGAGCTGGGAGTCTTTGTGACACTCAAAGGCCATGTCCTGAGGTTTTGTTGTTGTGTTTCGCAATGTGCAACTGATAGCTGGGAGGAACAGTGGCAGGGGAAGGCGCAGGTTTGGAAAAGATAGCTCTCATCTGCTGTATAAAAAATGGGATAGCTGTAGGCAGGCTGCCTACAGTTGTTTTGGGAAAATCAGTGGCTGTCCAGGGAGAGGGAAGCCTTGTAGAAGTTATTCCCAATCTTCAACAAGTGTCTGCTTGGGAGGTTTAACTTGCGGTTGTTTGCAGGATCTCCCCTGTCATGCACCCACAAATAGGAACAAGGAGTGCAAGGTTCGATGATGGTAAGGGGAAAATGCATGGACATTGCCACCAGCTGCCTTGAGATCGGTCCTGTCAATGGACTGAAGATATGTGAAACCTTGAATTAGTCTTGAAAAGGCTGCGCTGGGCTGTTGCTTAAGGGTGGTTTCTGTCCTGTGTCACAGCGTGGGTCTTTACGGTGATCAAATTATCAGTGGCATAATAAAAGATGAGGCAGAAATGATGTCTGAAAAATTTAAACTTATTTTTGTTTAATATACTGGTTTCAGGTAAAAAATTCCTTTAGGACTACAGTATTTCACACAGACTTATCCAGGAGGGTTCTGTGCTTCCCTAAATACAGACATGTGCACTCCTCCGCCAAGCAGTTAATTTCCCTTGACTTTCTGAGTCATTGTGCACAGTATCAAACCAAGACAGCTGTGTTTAGGTGCCCACATACAGACTTAGGTATCTCCCTTGGAGCACACTGGTTTGAAACTATGTGACTTAGTAGCTGGACTAGAATTAGGACTAGAGCCATGACGTACTTAACNGCAGTACTCCAGGTGGGGTCTTAGGAGAGCGGTGTAGAGGGGCAGAATCACCTCCCTCGACCTGCTGTCCAGGCTTCTTCTGATGCAGCCCAGGATGCGATTGGCTTTCTGGGCTGTGAGCACACATTGCCAGCTCCTGTTGAGCTTCCTAATCCCCTGCAGCACAGTGGGAGGAAGGCCAGTGCAGCGAGGGGAAGTGCTCACAGTCCTGTTTCAAAATAAGGCACAGGAAACTTCTGATTGTGCTAGACCACCCTAGAGGAGTAATTCCTGAAAGCTTTGCTTTAAATGTTTCTTGTACTGTGCTGCAAAAAACAGCTGCCAAACCATTGGCAGGCTTGGTGTTGAAAAGTGAACTTAAGCTGGGAAGGGGCAGATCATTTGATAGTGACACCACATAATTTGTTGTTACTGAAGTCCATATTTATCCTATTAATAAAGAGTTTGGCATTAACATTTTGTGTAAATGAGGATAATTTATTAAGTGGAAAAAAAAAGAAACCAAGGAAAACAGATTGCTCCAGAGAGCAAAGAAATATATCACTGCAAACACACATAATGAATGCAATTTATAAAGCAATTTTAATTAAAAGTTTCTACCTTGAATTATTTCATTTGGTTGCAAAACATGGCTATGTTTTATTAAGCCAAACTTCTCAGTTGATCTTTAGACCCCTTTTAAGAGATAACAGCTATTATGTTTATATCTGTCTTTTTGTCATTAAGTAATTGTTTGTTTATTTAATAATTTACCAAAGTGGTGTAAGAACAGCATTTGGGAGATGTGCTTTTGTTCATCAGTGTTTCCCCTGAATTCTTTCCCAGCGGCACAGGCCTTTTAGCAATGACAATTATTCTTCTTTATGGGACTGATAAATAAAACCCATACTTGTGTCCTGTTTTTTATAACAGACTTGAATAACTATTGCCTAGCTTAGGAACATGAATGATTACTGTTCCACTCTTCAAACATACACTATACGTTATCATATGTTTAAATACACACATGGAAAAGATGCATCTGCTACAATGCAAGTGCATGGTGTCTTCAGGTGGTTGCTTCCTTTGCACGTATTAGTGAAGAATGTTGTCTCACCTCAGTCCCATAAAAGCATTGATGTCGCACAAGAACTTGCTGCGCAGATCGAAGCAGAACTGCATTCCCAGATTTTGAAAGCATTGGGCAATTGGAGAGAAAGTTGGGTACGAATGGTAACAACAAGCGTTTTCTACCTTACAATCTTCACTGCTACCAACAACATGTATCCACCTGGGATGGACTCATCAACAGCTCTGGGAATGATCTATCCTCTTCTCCTTAATTTTAAGGTTCAGTATCAACAACTCAGGAAAGTCTGGGGCATGAAATAGGGGTTGGATGTCCAATCAGAAAATCGACTTGATATTGCTTTGAGATATTAAGCTTTAATGGAAGGTAAAAAAATATTGTACTTAAGCAGAGGTTGACCTATTTATCTGGCGTTTTTTAATGTACGTGCACTGTGTAGCCTGCCCCTGTGGTTCTTCCAGACCAGTAAAAGAGGCTTGTTCAGTTGATTTTTAGGTAAAGATAGTATACCTCATATTTAGCATGCTTGGGAAGTGGTAGGTGAAAAATGAACTTCTGAAACCTCTCATTTACTAATATTCCCTCCTCTTGATTCCAAGCAGATTTAGAAATTGTTTTATTCCCTGATCAGCTTAACTTTTGGAATATGATCTGTGAGATTTATCTTTGAACCAGGAAAAAATGTTTCTCTCCCCAGGTGTAATGGAACATAAAGTGCTTTTCTGTGGAAGTACCACAGTGAGATTTGGCCGGGTGACTCTTCAAAAGGCTGTAGAGCAGAGGGACTGAGTCTGTCCTTGGAGTGTCATTCTATACTTCCACAGAAGCCAGGTTCACTCATGACACTTTTTTTAGTAAATCAGAAGAATTTATCCTTAAATAACCTTTAAAAATTGCAAATAAATTAAGTAATTATAAAAATAAAGGCCTTGCATCTGTGTCAGGAAAGAAGGGTGCCAGCCCTTGCTAATACCTGCAAATAGCTCTTCTATGGATGTATTTAGAAGTTGTATTTGGCCACAGGAAAGTGAGGGGAGCTATATGAACCAGAAAAAGAAGAGGGCTCTTGAAGACCTTTTCACTGAAGTTTAGGAGTGAGAAAATTAATTTTCTAACCTTCAAATCAAAAGCCCTCTGTGCAGATCCTGGGAGTTCTCTGTTGAGCCTTTATGAAATGCTGAAGTTTGCAGTTTCTTTTCTGAGACATTAAAGTCAGGATTTATCCCAAATTCATGATAACGTTTATTTTCCCTCTGTTTTAGGAACTTAATCTTTCCCACAGACATAAACAGGTTTCAGTTTGCCAGTTGTCCCTCCTCCTGGTTACTATCAGTTCTGCTTGAGTGACCTCAGAGCTTGAAAAACTGATGTAAGTATAATATAATTTCATTTGGTATTGCAAGAGTTTCTTTTTTTTTTCTCCATGTAAGTTTTGAAAGTCAGGGGGCATTTTGTGCTTAGTGATTTCCCTCCTACATGTTCATTTTGCACTGTCAAGTGTGCAAAGAAAGAGCTAGGAAGCTGTCTTGGTCCTTTTCGTACTGCTGATAATCAACATGCTGCCCTTTGCGAGGCCGTCATGTTCAAGTACAGGATCCAACGCCTTCTGAAGGAAACTGCCAGCACTTTTCTTCGAATTGCCTTTTCTATCTGCTCCAGACAAATGTTGACATTGCTTTTCTGGCTTTTGTAAGGAGACCACAGTCTTGGCTAAACTGATTTGAGGAGCAAGCAAAGCATGGATGTACAGAGACTTTCTTATTGCAAAGACTGCTTATACACATTTCAAAACATCTCTCAGGCCATTGCCCTAAAGTTTCAGAGTGCTTTGATTTTCAGATGACAACATGTGATCTAGGGAGGGCTTTTCGGCTTACTTCACCCTAGTTCTTTTATGTCAAGGATGTATATCTTAGTGTGTTCATGTCTCATCCTGCTCCCCACCATAGTGCCCTGCATTCATTCAAGGCATTGACTACTGTTTAGTCACATCCAAATAGCAGGGACATACCCTGGTACCAAATGACTGTTACAGGAATTGGAAATATTATCATTAGTGCATGGACAGATGATTTTGCTGTTTTTCCCACACGGAGATCAGATTTTTTCTTTCCTGCTGTTCTTTATTTCATAAAATCTCTGGAGTTAGGCAGCTGCCAGGAGGTGGTGCTGATGTACTCCTCTTGTTCAGGAGCTGTGTGACGCCTTAGAGCACACTGGAGTGAGAGACAGTTCGATTTTGGCAGGCACGCACAGGCTAACAGTATTCGGTTACATTTTTATGTCAGTTAAATTTCATGTCGTTGAAGCTACCTGCAAATATTGTGCTGCTGTATTGACTGTGCTGTGAGGGAGAGCTGGACGATGGTCTGTCTTCAGCTTATAAAACACATTGCACAGCCTTCCAGTTACCAGGTTCCTCATCTGCAGGATGGCAGTATTGATATCTAGAAACTCCCTTAGAAAAACATTAGAGATTAAGCAACCAGTGTTCAGATCAGGCAATAAAGATACGAACTGCAAGTGTGAGTTGCTCAATTTGTAAATGCAAATGGTTTGGGAGAGGGGCTCAGAGTGATATACGTCAGTTTGAGCTGCATTGCCTGGGAAAGGTGGTGATATTTCCTTCGTACCTCCCTGCGTTGGCATGTTCCCACAGGACCTGGAAGCTCTGTGGAGCCCATTTCACCTGGTGAAGGAGACAGTGTCTCAAGTCGATGTAATCATAGAATGGTGTAGAGTTGGAAGGGAGTTTAAAGATTATCCATGGGCAGGGACACCACCCACTAGAGCAGGTTGCTCAAACCCCCATCCAGCCTGGTCTTGAACACTTCCAGGGATGGGGCATCCACAACTTCTCCGGGCAACCTGTTCCAGTGTCTCACCACCCTCACAGTAAAGTGTTTCTTCCTAATATCCAATCTAAATCTACCCTCTTTCAGTTCAAAACCATTGCCTCTCGTCCTATTGCTACGCTGCCTGATCTTTCCTTACACTCCCGTCTTTCCTGTAGGCCCCCTATAGGTATTGGAAAGCTGATATAAGGTCTCCCTGGAGCCTTCTCTTCTCCAGATTGAGCAACCCCGACTCTCTCAGCCTGTCTTCAAAGGAGAGGTGCTCCAGCCCCCTGATCATCTTTGTGGCCCTCCTCTGGACTAACTCCAACAAGTCCATGCCCTTCTTACATTGGGGGCCCCAGGGTTGGACACAGTACTCCAGGTGGGGTCTCAGGAGAGCGGAGCAGAGGGGCAGAATCACCTCCCTTGACCGGCTGGCCATGCTTCTTAATCAGGATCAGCATGATCTTTTACTCACCTTCAGTAGCCCAAACATATCTCTGTTACAGGCTTGCCGTGAAAGAGTTAAAGCCCATTTTCTCCACAGCCATCTCACAGGTCCTTGGCCCTCACTGGGCTGCTGCTCTGGGCCCTGCCACCCTGCATGGGTGGCTAGTCTGCTCTAGCCCCTTAGTTCGCTGCTGTGGCTTCAGACAATATCTGCCTCACCTCAGACTTCTGGGTGATGATCAGGCTTTTGAAGCTCTTATTGTTCATGTTCTGTGCACTCAGCATGGCCCAGAGCACCAGGCTCCTACCCCCGTGGCTCCCATGAGCTCCTGCTTGCCCTACAACTCTGAACATCTTCCCTGCTGCTCACTGCTGCTCTCCTCTCGTCTGCCCTTTTCTTTCTTTGCTAACTAATATACATATATCCCCCCCAACACCCCCCACCCCCAACTACTTGTAGGGCTTATTCTACAGAAATCTGGCCAAGAACCTACAGTCATACTGGCAGGTATAGGCTGAGGAGACCTGATATTGAAGAGCCAGCAATTGCCTGGTGTATCAGCTCTTCAGGTTCTCCTTAGACGATCTTTGAGTAGACCCAGCTTGCATTTATTGGTGTACAGTTAAATCATTATTGTTTCTCCCTGGGGCTTTCCTTCTGTCTGTTTTTTAATGTCTGACATACAAAATTCTTCATCTAAGTATGGGGTTTTTTGTGCATCTTTTCCTATAGGCAGACCTCATCTTCTGGCTGAAGGTCTGCTTCACAGTCATGCTCTGAAACTTGTTGTCTGTCTTCAAAATGGCATAATCTGTAACAAATGTACCATGTAAATAAGTTAAAAATACATTGATCTTTATTCCTACTCTGTCTGTGAATGCTTGATAGGCAAAGAAATATTCAGGAAGCCAGAGTCATAAAACTCTTGTGAGCACGAAAACTAAAACTCTACTGTTAAGCCAGTAGTATAAAAGACTTGACCCCATAAGGACAGATAAATCTGCATATCATATAAATTGCCTCTCTGGACACTAATGCTCAGATTCACTGCTTCCAAGCACTTCAGAATTTCACATATGTATTTTTCTCTTTCACATAAAGGTCTGTCTCAGCATGACATCATGGCATTTACTCCTTCCCTCTATTGCAAGTCTATACTGAAGTTAACTGTAAAGTCAGTCTTGAAACTAAGTTTAACTTACGGAAGAATACATACTCTTCAAGGAATTTTATGGCATTTTCTAAGGTTTAGTTCTCTTTCAAATGGCCTCATTTAAAATACTAGACTATAAGGTAGTTTTGAGCACTGAAACTCATAACCTTTCAAGTTTCTGCACAGACGGAAAGAAGCTGATGCTCTGATTGGTTTCCTACACAAGTCTCTAGAGAGAGAAATACAGCAAGGGAAATAGCAAAGACCTTGCTGTGCAATAATCTGTTTCAGTGGAGTCTGCTCTGTAAGAAGGATTAAAGAATTGTGACCAGGATCAAGTAAAATGTGAGCATGATTGCAAGATAGGAGAGGGGCAAAATAGCTATGACTGGTATTCTGTTGAAGTCCAGAAGATTCACAATATCCTCTCTGCTTCTGCTGCAATATCCAAACAAATGCCTTTGTGTGTTTGTTTTTTTTTTCAACCCTATTAATTAGCTTAACCTGGTTGTTCCCCCCTGCCCCTCCTCCAGCCTCCTTTCTCCAGTAATATTAAAGCTTTTTTTTCATAGAGGCAATTTTCAATGAGATTTGGTTGAATAAGTGCAAATAACTTCATTTCTTTTGGGTCTGACTCACTAATGAACTCAAATACCTGCAAATAGTTAAGCCAGTAAATATTTCCGTTAAAAAAGACTTACTTTGTCTTGTCACAGATCATCACCAGACCAAAGTTTTCCAAGTCATCTTCTCAGGTTGTCTCTGACCCTCCTGTGTAAGATTGCTACAAAATCATCACTTGTATCTCAGCATCAACCTACAAAGACGTGTTTCCAGGCATCTTTCTCATTAAGAAATGGCAAAGCTTTCTATCCTTGCCTTCTTGCTGGATTATGTTTGTGACAGTCCTATTTGAAAAGTATAAGTCTCAAATTGCTTATGGTCAGGCTTTACCTTGGAGTATGACAGGAGCACGAAACAGGATCTCTCTGGAACTACTAATTTATGCTGTGGTTTACTTTCTGCTGAGAGACCAGAATAAATTAGTCTAATTTACATCAAGAGAATATTGAGTTTAGATATTAGTAAAAGCTTCCTCTCTTGGGTAAATGCAGCATGCGCAGTTATAGAGCGTCTTGGGTTAATTTCATGCAAGCAAATTGGGTATGTGGGGGTCTGGAGACAGGGGACTGTGTCTTGGTACAAGGAAGGATATGAAGTTTTCAGCCTGGGGTCTGTCTCTGGCTTGCCCAAAAACTCATTCGTGAGGGTGCTAGGGTGACTTGTTCTGGTGCAGCAGTGGTCTGCTCTGGGCCAGCGTCTTCCTCAGCTTGCCCTTACCACGCGGGTCTAGGGCTGCTGTAGGGGCAGAAAGAACACTCTGGGTAGGTGCAGCTCATCCCGTGCTCCGGTAAACTGGGATTTCTGCACCCGCAGCCTCGGTCCCCAGACGCCAGGGGAGGTGTGGTGGGGTGCCAGATTCCCCCACCCTTGGAGGAGGAAGCTAAGCGTCTCACTGCAGGCTGTCCTACGTGACCCCTTGAGCACCTTCTGCTTCTGCATTTCAATAGTTCCATTACACAATAAGCCAGGAAAAAAATAAAACTCCATAAATACATCACCTATGACCCTGGAAATGGTAGTTTTGCAGAACTGCTTTCCTGTGTTTTTCATTCAAGGCGTACTGTGCTGTTCATTACAGTATGTCAGTGTGACAGTAGCATTATTCTCTTATTTACAGTTCTTCCTTTCTCTTCAGCAGTGAAAATGAAAAGGAAATCAATGCCATTAAAGAGAATAATGACAAACTCACCTCCTGCAAGGTCTGTGCTCATATATTTATTTTTTTTCTGAATTCTCATCTCTGAATGTACTTGTACAGATGTGATGGAAGAATGGAGGAAAACTCCAGGAAAGCAACACTGCAAAAGAGAGAAATACCATGGTAGGCCACTGCGTTTGCAAAAGGTCAAGAACAATCCGGTGTCCTGCATCCTCCTCCGCCCCCCTGGCCTTTACAAATATCTGCTGTATGATTAAAAACGTCAGGGAAGAGGCTCAAGAAGATCAAATTAAATGACATGGGAGACAAGGGGAGCTAGTACCATTCTGTACCAATCAAACAACACTCAAACTTCAGTAACATCATTGTGTCTTTCGGTCAATCTGTGCATCACAGTGTGAAGCCTCAGATCAAAGGGCTGTTAAAGATCCACTGAGGAAGTTCTCCATCAGGCAAGACCCTGTGGTCTCTCACAATTTATTAAGTCGGAGCAGCACCTAACACTGAACTGTGCCAGCAGGGCAGTATTTCATTGACCTTTCTGTGCAATTCTGAACTAAAACCCTTTTATGAATTTCCAGATTGTGCGCAGAGCGTACAAGGAAAGGCACAATGTTTGGAAACCACTTGGGTTTTCAGAAGTGAGAAGGAGTGTTAGGGTTAGGAGGGGTGTTAGGGTGCAGCGTGACACTATATTCTCTGCAAGACCCTTGTTCTTCTGTGCCGTGTCGCTCGGTGAACTATATTGACTGGTCAGTTCTTCTGGAGTGTGTATTTTACTAAGGAAAGAAGCAAAAGGGATAGAGGGCAGCGTGTATATCCAGCATGATGCCTTTGTTTTAACGAGTGGGGCAGCCATACAGCATTTTGAGTTGCTGAGTATAAAGGATGAAACAAATCCCACTTGCATACTACTCTCAGGGAGAGTTTTTCATTAGTGAGGTTCACCCTCTTTGTACTGTACCAGTCACTACCTCTGAATCAACCCTGCTGGGCTGAGAGGAAGCAATTTAGATGGGCTCAAAACTGGTTCAGTGAGATGAAAATTTTCAGTGGATAATTACCAGGCCAATATTTCATAGGTCTGACTGCTTTCTAATTAACATACCTTGACTAGATCTGCCTGCAGCCAGAGTAGAGCCCATTAAGGAGCGAGCTACCAAATTATGTAGTAAATACTGTGAGGTAACTTCGTCCAAAGACAGGCTGCCTATGTGTGATATGGCTTGGAGGTGCTATATTTTGGCTGGATGAAAGGAAATCCAAACAAAGATGGAAAGGGGAAAGGTGCAGAAGGCGTCTGTGAGTACGACTGGGGAGCTGAATGCTGATCGCAGGGGAGGAGAACAACATCAGGGCAGACAGTGATGGGTCTGGGCTGTAATCCGAGGGTAAACACAGAGAACACCTAGAGCAAATGATGGTACTGGCATAGGAGGAGAAAGCGATAGGTTTTGGCACGGTTCATAACCGTTGCAGTAATGAAGCTGCACAGCAGCATCCTGGCCAGCCGCACGCACTTGTGGAGTCAGGACATCTATTGTCCCCAAAGGGAAGAAGAGCATATAAAGGGCTGTTGTATGCAAAGTGTGTGTGTGTGTTTGTGTGAGGCAGAGAGAGAGAAAAAAAGGGCTTAGTTAGTCTCTCTTGCTGAGAAGGAAATTGTTGAAAGAAAAGTCTGCAACTGTCGGTCCAATGATTTCATTACAGCATGTTCAGGTACCTGGTGGTGATGCTCCCCATGTACAGAGGTTGCACACCTTGCAAGGGAATTTGTTGAGACTTTCCTAGTAAGCACTGCATCCTGTATCCTCAGCACATTTCATACATCACGGCTGGTTTCCCGTGGGACAAAATATTTCTGTTTCAGCTGCATTACCCAAGAAATACACCTGCTCCTTTATGTAATCAGCACCATCTCTACAGAAGAGCAAATAGCTACACATTTACCTGACACGGCAGATGTTAAACATGCTTGTAAAATGGCAAGTAACCATTGAGAATTAGCTTTGCAAAATCCTCCGTAAATGTTATAAATAAATAAAATAGGTAAAAGACACAGCTTTGTGCAGTTTTCTCTGTTCATTTGCGTTTGTTCTGCTTGTGAGTAGCAGAGTCCTAGATAATCTGTGCACAAGTAGAAGTGCATGTGTTTTTCCATGCTTTTAATCATTTGTCCTAAACTCCTGTAGAACCATTCTATGTTGGGCATGTAGGCACATATGTGTTAGAGAAATGCATTCATAAATATAAGGGTAGATAATTTGCATGTGTGTGTGACTGTGTGGTATGTAAGGTTGTCAAAGGAAGAGGAGAGAAAGTAGATTCACTGCCACTTTACTGCTGCTTTTGAAACATTTTCATTGCTCCCTTCAAAATGCTTCCAGTTCTTCAATTTGATGGAAGACTTTGCTGAGGAGCAAGATGGGAGTCACCAGTAGGTTGGTGGTGTCTTGTCTCCTTGAGAGGGAATGTCTCCTAGCTCACAGCATCTGAGCTCAGCAGTCACTGGCAACTGGAGGAAAAAGTATAGCCTTGCCTTCTTCATAGCCTTACAATCTTTGATCTTGCATGCAAGTGTGAGATCATACCATAGTCTTGCTTTTTTCCCCCCACTACCTCAAGCGTTCTTCATGTGGGCAGAGGAGAGATGTGCTTAAGGACCTTAGCTGTAATTTCCCTGGAAACAAGCTGTTATGTTCTCTTCTCACATAATAACACAATCACATTACAAAGAGTGTATATGTATACACACACTGTGTGTGATTTTATATGTACAGTATATATACATACATAACTTTTTAGACATATGCAGATGGACTCATATTTGTGTGCATACCCACATCATTTTCTAAAGACTGGACACATAATTTTAAAATCAAAAACTATAAATGTTTTGTATTTAAATAATACAAAAACTATTTCTGTTCTATAGTATATAATGTTGATATGGATGATTCCATAGGACTTTAGAGGTATGTGTGTTGGGATGCCTCATGTAAACATGCTTACCTTATATAAGGCATGTTTGCATTGTTGTACTTGTGTATGACATAATTCCGTAACGCAGGAGTATATTTATATTTATCTATACTTCTAGACTAAGCCCACCAGACATCAGGCTAAGTTGTTCTCAGCAGTTGGAAGCTACTTTGAAAGCTAAGGCACTGCATGTGCTGTTTACGCAACACAGACACTATAGGAGAGAGAGCTGATGTTTAAAATCTGTAAAAAGATGCTTCAGCAGCTGCGCTATCAGCCAGCGAGCGTGGCATTCCCTTGCTGCTCCCTTCAGCCACAGAAGACTGTAATTCAATAGCATGTGAATCCTTTGCTGCCTGAAGCAGCCAGGCAGCAGGCCCAGAGGTCCTTTCAAATCAGGGTTTTTACAGTTCTTCCTGAGCCACAGGAGATGCTGGTGCTCTTCTGCTTTGCAAAGACAAGCTGAACTGCAGCAACACAAAATTGTGGGAAGAACGTCTCAGGAAGAAGCTCAGCATAGCAGAGAAATGAGGACAAAAAGCCTGCCTGTTATATTACTATATAGTAACACAAGTAATACGACAGTCATGGAGACTCTCACCTTTTCTTTACCATAGGGGAGTTACTGGCCATCCTCACACATGATCCTACCTCAGCCCTCCAGGAAGAAAGAGTGTTAATCCCTGCCATCTCTGCCCTCAGGTGTGTGTTTAGCTCCCCTGCGGCTGAGGAAGGGTGGGTACCTCTCTGTAGAAGAAGTCCTTGAGGAGAACCTCACCTTCATATGGGGGCAGGAGGGAGCAGCCCGTCAAGGCAGCATTGCAGAAACTTACTTCCACCTCCAGGGTGCTTTTTGGAAAGAAGCAACCTCTGTTAAGGGTTACTCTGCTGTCGCTGCCCATATCTGTGTGTTGCAGCCCCTTTCAGACTGGAGAGCAGCAGGGACTGCGTTTCTTTCCTGCATCTGATGTTCTTCACGGGAAATTAATAACACCTTTCTCATCATCGCCAGGGACCTCTCAGTGAGGTGCCTCTCCAAGTCCTGTGATCCCGTGTTCAGATAGGCATGTTCGAAATTAATTTGCCTCCCCCTCATTTCCTACAGGTTAAATTCCCGTTACTAATGAAATGAGCTTTCCAGCCAGATAGACTGAACTTTTATTTGCACTCTGTTTACTTAAAGAAGAGGTTAAAGTGGTTATCTAATAGAAAATACTGTATTTTCCTTTGTCTCGTATGGCAAGTTGTTATTTAGGGCCCAATCCAGCAAAGCAGGAGCTCTTGCTACCCCGTTGGGAAAGCAGAAGTAGCATTACACTGCTTGAGTGTTGTTATATGTGCTCCTAAGTGATCTACCAGGAGAGGTACCTCACTGGTGTAACTGCAAAGTGGACGAAAACCACCACTTTCGTTTGGCTGCGCTGTATTTTGTACATATGTGAAAGATTGCAGGATGCAGAGTAGCGTGGAGTCAGAGCCATTCTGCTTTGTTTTCCAAAACCTTTTCTGTGCTTGAACCGTAAGCTATGATGCTCTAGCACTTGCATAAAATCTGCAAAGAGTACGGTCTTGCGAGTCATATTTGTGTTTCAGCATGATTTAAAATCTCTCCTCCACCAACTGTTTGAATAACTGGTACTGTCCATTAGCTGAACTTAAGCATGGCTTGATCAATAAAACATGAAATTCTGTAAGTACCTCGTGCTCAGAGCATGTAAGGACATAGCAGAGGGAGTGCCTCTGATAAAAGACTGTGTTCTTATGACGGGAGTTTTCCAATTCTTTCCTTTCCCAATGCCTTCATTCTCCTCCTAAGAGCTGGTGACTGCTGGATACAGGGCTCTAAGCCTTCATGGTTGGGGGTTTTTTTGGGTTTTTGATCATAACTTCTTGCAACGCAGTGGGATAGTCACATTCTCACAGCATGGTTATGAAAGAGAGGGGGGGCTGAGCTGGACTGAGAGCTGAGCCATCCATCCACCATCCACCAGCACAGCACAAAGCAGCCTGGAGGGTCTCTTTCTGCAGTGCTGAGGGGCCCAGCCACACTGCTGTTGGACAAATAACAATAAATCAGACACAAAGAGAAACATATTTTCTAGGTTCTCTCATGCTCTCCCACATGCTCACCCTAAAGCTGGCAGGAAGACCTACTCTTTCTTGGTTTTCTAGGGAGGTTTTTCGGTATGATGGTGCTGTAGCTGCGTCTTGTGGATAATAGGTTTAGATGTGCCATAAGCTTTGTATTGCTGCAATGTGCTCCAGTGTTTTACTTTACAGGGAGATTTTTAAAGATGCACCTCAACTTGTTTACTCCACTGAATGATCATAGACTTAAGAATACGAAAAGGATTTCTGAATGTTGATGCTTTGCTCTGCTAGATGTTGAGTGAATAGATATTGCTTGTTTCTTCTGCTCTGTGATAGGATTTCTTTGTTACTTTAGCAGTTGGATTATGTACTGTTTTAAGTTTGGACTTGCAGGATTCTTCAACAGCAAAATCAAAATACCTAGTGACTCTTCTGCCTGATTAAAGACCTGCCATGCTATAATTCTAATTCTTTGGTTAAAAATGTGGAATGAAACCATTTATGAGCCTGGATTTCCCCTAGTATGCAAGCATCTTTTACAAGCTACTCCAAAAAGACTTCTGAAGATCTCTGGTTCAATACTGACTTTGTAGACTATTTCTCAGACTCACGACAGTGCCAATACACACCAACAACTTGCTCTTATATTTTTTGGCTTTGAATAGACAACAAACATCCCTTTGTTGTACCCAGTAAGGGCTCTGCCGTGCCACCTGCTGGGGTGTATCCTGCCCCTCAGCTCTTCTTCTGACCTCACCTTTGCAGCGTGAGAGCTTGGTAGTTGCCCTGCAGCAGCAGGGAGATGCTGGGTCCAGAAGGGCTCCCGGCTCCTCCCCGCTCAACATCAGCCGTGGGCGCTGCCTGCTGTGTTGCAGCGGCGTTGAGAGGTACCTGCTGATAAAGTTGCTGATTACTGTGGACTGTAGAGCTAAAAATAAGGCAGACACAATTTTCTTCAGCTCTCACCGGAGCGTGCAAACTCTACTACCAGATGTTGGCTACTTGATATTTCCAGCCTCTCCAAGTTGGAGAATGAGTTTTCAAAGACTTGTCTGAGTGTCGCTAGCTCTGCTTCACATGAGAGTGCATTCATTTTTTAGGGAAGCGTTCAGTTTAACGTGAAAGGTCCAACAAGCTATTGCAATGTCACTTCTTCAAAAGTGACATCCAGCCATGCTTCCAGCTTCTACTGGAATGCAAACACTTCCTCTATTTTCCAGCGAAAGGAAAGCAAATTTTTTTGTGCTTAAACAAAGTGACTGTGAGATAAATCTGAAAAATGAGGGTGGCTTTGAAAAGCATTAATTCATTTTTTTCATTTTGTGTTTAGGATATTGCACAGGCCCATCAGTAAACTATTGCACTCTGATTTCAATTTCTATTTTGTTCAACTGCACAAGTTTTATGAAAGTCACACAGAACTACGTGTACAACAAGATGCCTCCATGACAGAAAATATTAAGGATCAGAAAGATTAATGTAATGGTAAACTATAATACAGTGCCAAAAATAACAGTTCTTTGAATGTACGTTTAACAGAGGAGCTGCTCATTCTATGGTAGTTGACTGTATAAGGCTATTTATGCATAAATCACTTAGTTCAGCCTGACTTCTGCATTGATGGGACATAATTGATCTTTAAAAGTTTTATGAAAGAATCACAGACTGTGAAATTAAAGGAGGTTCTGTTGTTTAACTCTGCATTTCTATCAACTGCCAGGAGTATCACAACAGCAGAAAAATACCTGTTTTCTCCTGAGAAAGAACATTTTATAGATAATATTAAATCTGTAATTATACTAATTTATTACTGCAAAATATTTAGTACCATGGTATTTTTCACTTCGTACCTGGAATTTCTGGAATAAAAGCCAACAACATTGTGATAAATTGATTCACTTTCCGGAGGAATGATGGTAATATTTCATCAACATCATACCTGAGTTGCAAGGCTCTTCTTTCAGAACAGTGTCAGACAGCTCAGGCATTGGGGACATCTGGGTTTTGTGCCTATGGGATACCTGCCTTGCAGCCTTCATATGTCCTTTTTGAGGAAATTTGGTCTGGTCAGGCAGGGATAAATGGGAAAATATATCATTTGGGAGCAAATGGGGAAGGGAAGAGGAATGGATAGAATCACACTGCTCTCCCACCGGCCAACGCGGGTGTGATAATTTAGCACAAATACACTCTGGGAGCCAGGAAGGAGCAATGGTCTCCTGAAACACAGCATCCATCCCACAGTATTCATGCCAGTACAACAGCACCTTGGTATTGACTGTCCTTGTGACAAAACGAAGGCATTAGTTGTTGCTGTACAAGAGATTGTGATTAAGGTGCTGACAATAGCCTACTGCTACCTGCATAGTTCTAATGAATGCACCGGTTTCCTCACCACCTTTTGCATCTTAATTTTGAAACAATTACTCAACAACTTAATCTTCTTTGTTTTCTAGTTGGTTTTTTTTGTAGGAGGTACTGTAATGAGTAGTCCCTGCACACCCTCCCCTTTATTCCTCCAGCTGTTTATTTTTGAATATGTGTCAAATACTTCTTCTGCACATTTTTCCAAGACGGTTAATGCTTTGAAACTGGAAAAACAGGCAGAGAGCTGTAAGCCAGCCTGGCAATGACTTTTGCTGCTCATTATGTATTTGACATGTATCAGGGCTGAACAGAAGTGGAAAAGGGGACGGAAATTATTCCCAAGGCCTATGTACTTTCATGGACATGAAAAATAAATTGCTTAACCTTTTAGAAGAGCCTTGTGTGCTGCAGTGGCTTGTCTCAGACCCCAGTTGCAGCTGAAGGAGCCCTTCTTGTGGTCTGAGCCTGCTGGGTTTGCAATGGCTGCGCACAAACACCTCCAACGATTCATTCTTATCCTCTTCTGTGATAGTCCCAAATCCCTCTGGGCCGTCCCTGTGGCTGGTGTTCTGGAGACCTGCTGGTTCATCCTTAGCCCTCCTTGTAGGGATTGGAAAGTCAGGGTTGAGGACTCTAAGGAGGATTTGATGTGCTGCTGAAAGGAAGCGATCTGGGCCAAACGTCCAGAAATGCACCTTGAAGGCGCTGCATACAATTACTATAAATTATTGACACAGAATAGGAAAACCTACACTTAATGCATCAAACAAAACAGAATGAAAATAGCTGTCTCCTTCCCCCTTTCTCTATTATTCCTGTCACAATCTGACATGGAGTTCCCACTGCAGACAAAATTACGGCAGAAGGACTATTTAATCTAGACAGGGGTTTGTGTACACAAACACCCCAGTGTCTGATGCAGCGCGATCCATTGTAACCCAGACAGTTCTGTCTCTGGTTAAACCTTTATGCTGTCAGATTGTGTTTCCCTGCTTTGCATGGCAATTATCTTCTAATGTTGCTAGGTGGCTGCAATGCCCAGTCAGAGAGTTGTGGGGTTTGGAACACTTGCTATGCTGTTCTCTGATGCAAGAAAATAATTTTAATTTGCTAGGGTTCCTGCAAAGGCTTCTTCTATGCAATGATCTAACCAGGCATATGAGGAGCATGGCCTCCACCTCGCCCTCCCAATGGATTGGTGTCGGATGAAACAAGAATGAGAGGGTTTTCCGTAGATCTCCAGAGAAAATCACAACAGACCTCCTCTTGAAATTCATACAACAGGTACAGATGTCAGTGAGAGAGTTCAAAGAAACATAAAGTGTCACTGTATTGGGACTGGTGACTCAGCTATGGGGAAAGAAAGATGATGACTCTGTAAATAGGTGGGATGAATTATACCGAAGGCAGGAACACGGGCTGTAGAGGTACTGGCAGATTAATAGGTGTAATTATCATAATTCTATGGGAATCGGTTGAGTAATGACAGTATATGTCAGAAAAGTGCAGAAGATCATTCCTAAGCCATTGACAGAGATCCAAGTAACCTGTAAAGAATTGGCCAAAAAGGAGGAAAATGGATTGGATCAAAGGGAAGTTTCAGTAAAATTACACTCAATTAAGTGCACAGTTATATGTAAAACATTAGTCTATAAATCTTCCTTCCTCCCCTGATTAAATCCTGTGGCTGTATAATTAACCACAAGGCATGTCAGTAACCAGCAGAAAAATAAGTGGCCTGTTAGTTTTTAATTTTATAAGATCAGGCCACTGAAGACAGGGGAATGGCCAAAACAGGTGGCAATGCTCAGGCTGCGCACTTTGCTCTTAGATCAGTGATGCTTGCAGCTAGCTTCCTAAGAACTGGGTGTAACACGCTGCTGTTGCTGTCTCAGAACGATTCCTCAAGACGGACAGGTGGTGTTTAAGGAAGCTAATGAGAGGATTGACTTGGCAGAGAATGGCAGAGTCAGAAGACATATCACAGGTGTCCTGTCGCATAGGGACGGAGAATGGGACAGACGTGTCCAATTACTGCCCAATATCGCAGCTGTAGGAATACCTTCTCACCAGCCGCATGCTCCAAGCAATGAGCATGTAGACCCTTCATCTGCCCAAGTGGGTGCTTTAGCATGGAGAAGGCTGAGCTTTATCTTGTAAATGCATCTTCCTTCAGTTGCTGGTGTCGGCACATTTTGTTGTTTGTTGTGGTTGAGACTCAGTTAAAACATGACAGGTTTTGATAGACTGCCTCAATTGTTTTTTTTCTTTCCTTGATAATACCTATTGCATTTTGCAGTATTCTGTAAAAAATGAATGCTGCTTGCTGATAGTAAGACCCAGTCAGGAAAGAAACATGACACACAGAGAAAATTGATATTGTTTATGGATTTGATAATGCTGGCTCAAATGTCTGCATAAAAAGTTCCCTTTTGATTTTTTTCAGAATCACAGTCACATCAAATGGCTTTTAAGTTCTACCTCAGGTAAATTATTCACCTCCTGGACTTTGCCAAAACTTTTAAACAGGGGCAGAAAAAGCAGAATTTATGATCCGCCACAGAAGGCTCAGTAAATCCCAAAGGAGCCAGTGCCTCTTTGAATGCAATGCCTTTCCAGCCTCTCTTTTCCAGGCTCTGCTTTCTACTTTCTAATTTGGCAATTTCCTCTACATAGTTCTGTTTTTGCTTGACTGAGCCTGCACCATGGGAATGAACTGGCTTTGCTTTCTGCACAGGCAGGCTGAAGTTTCCTTGGAAAGTGTGGCTGGGAGGCACTGATATCACCGCAGTATCCCTGCAAAGTGTATATTGCTGTTCTCACTTTACAGATGGGGAAACGAAAGCAGGGGGGTGAAGGGATTTGCCTAAGGCCACCGAATGAATCAGTTGCTTGTGTTGGATTAGTTATGGCTCAAGACTTCCCTGCTGCCAACCCTGCTCTCGCTCCAGCACTCTGCGCTGTTTCCAGTGCCACGGGGAGACACAGGGTCGTTTTTGCCCTACTAGTGTAGAGGACATACAGGTGGCCTTACTCAAGACCAAAAATAATCCTGCTGCAAATTGTTTTAAGAGATTTTGCTCTCTGAATGCAAGGTGGCAGCTCTGGAGCAAACGGTATCTGCTTGCATGGTTCTTGACACTGTGAACTTTGTGTCATTGCACAGAGGTTTTAATATCTTAATGGTATTTTTCTGACAATATTATATAGGTTGACAAATATGTGCTAGGTTAAGCCATGGAAGTCTAGATTTCTTTCCATATTCTTTATTCAGGCACAAAAAATAGAAGTGTACATGTCTTGACACACAAACCAAAAGGTAGGGTAAAAGTAGACCTTCCCATCATACACACAGAATCACAGAATTATAGTGATTGGAAGGGACTTCTGGAGATCATCTAGTCCAACCCCCCTGCCAGAGAAGGGTCACCTTAGAGCAGGTTGCACAGGAACACGTCAGGTGGGTTTTGAATGTCTTCAGAGATGGAGACTCCACCACCTCTCTGGGCAGCCTGTTCCAGTGCTCTGCCACCCTCAAAGGAAAGAAGTTCCTCCTCATGTTTAGGTGGAACTTCCGATGCTCAAGTTTGTGCCCGTTACCTCTTATCCTGTCACTGGGCACCACTGCAAAGAGCCTGGCCCCAGCCTCCTGACACCCACCCTTTAAGTATTTATAAGCATTGATAAGATGCCCCTCTCATTCTTCTTTTTTCCAGACCGAAGAGACCCAAATCCCTCAGCCTTTCTTCATAGGAGAGGTGTTCCAGTCCCCTAATCATCTTGGTAGCCCTTTGCTGCACCCTCTCCAGGAGTTCCCTGTCCTTCTTGAACCGGGGAGCCCACAGCATGGGATAGTTAATCATATAATGTAACTTTACTGAAGAGGACTGACAAAGACCAGGGCAACCATCCTACAAATGCTTCCTCCTGGACACGTGCCCACTCCTTGGTCTTTGGTGGGCTGACAAAGAGCAGTAAATAGTACAGCCAGTAGGGAGTGTTTGAAGCTCGGTGCTCCCGAGGTCTTCTGTCTCTACCAGGACAGCTGCGTGTTTGCTCTAGCAGCTGGGGAGGGTTGCAGGAAAGGGTATATCCAGGCACTGGAACAAGGGTGCACTGCTGTGCGTAGACAAAAGCAACACAAAATGTGAAGTGTACAAATTTTGACAAGAAAACCAATCACTAGAACATGAGCAGAGCTGCCTATGACATGCACAGGAACACCTATCGAAACAGTGCGTGTTTCAGGAATAAGGGGGTAGCAGCAAGCAGCCACAGGGGCAGCAGAGAATATCTGAAAGGCAGAGATGCTTGGCAAGCACAGGAAGGAAAGGATTTGCTTCTGCAAGGTGCTGAGCAACCTTAATGCCCACTGAGTTCAGGGGAAGAAGGAAAAATCCTGCAGTCATGTCTATGTCAAGCTTGAAGTGTCTTAAGTGCTTCTGAAACTTCCTTCTTATAGTTACTGCCGTTTCACTGCAAGCAGCCTAATGTGAGCAGATCCACTGCGCTTTTTTTTTTGTCTGATCTTTGCAATGTTAAATTGTTATATCTCTCTGATCATGTGTTCTGACAAAGCTCATCCTGGAGTCTACAGCAAAAAAGGTGACTTTTGCTGCTGTCACTTTTATTGCCTCAGTGAATAATATGAGAGAATTTTCCATCCCTGAAACCCTGTTTCTGGCTGGCCCACATAGTAATGTCAGCTCTATAATGTTTTGCTCCCTAAGAATGACATTATTAAAATATGGCTTCAGAAGGATTCTCTCCGTAGTAAGGATTCTCTGGTAAAACACCTTTCTTTAAAAATGCTCATCTCCAGGTCCATACAAATGCTTATTATTGTTTGTACACAGATGAAATGTTCACCTACGTCCGTAAAGAGTGAAATCTGCTTCCTTTCAGGCTCTTCTTCACCTCTGTTTCAGTCAGTGGGATGTGAGCAGGGAGGGTGGGATCGAGCCCTAGAATAGCCAGAGGAGTGTCACTGCCACATGCAGAAATTTCATTTACGTTGCTCCCAGCTGGAATGGCGTGTATTCCCCCATGTCTGCAGACGAGTGGTCACCCTGAAATTCCCTTGCTCCATGTGGCTTTTTTCATAGCAGTGAGAGAAATCAGAGCTCTGCATGAAGAGCAGCACTCCATCACACCTGTGTAGACTTGTGACACCATCAGGATGGTGTTTGTTTGTCAAGCAGTCAGTGCATTGCATGGAGGAAAAGATACGTCATTCCTGGCAGATGTAATCTTGCTCTGCAGTCCTGTTTTATGCGGAAACAAAAAAAGTCTTCATTTCCATTACCATGCTGTTATGAAACATGAAAAAAGCACAAACCAACCAACTAGATGAAAACTTCGTGTACACAGTGTTTATAAAACGAA
Source organism: Stercorarius parasiticus (assembly GCA_013396915.1). Lineage (NCBI taxonomy): Eukaryota > Metazoa > Chordata > Aves > Charadriiformes > Stercorariidae > Stercorarius > Stercorarius parasiticus. The sequence goes on along the minus strand of VWZL01002137.1, from coordinate 339,175 downwards.
CAATGCAGATCTTTTCCTTTTTGCATTGCGGTGTATGATTAGCTGCACATGAATGTAAGTTATTTATTCAAAAGGGGATTGAAGGGCTGTTTCTTCCAGTCTCCCTTAATGTGCACAGGCTTCTGATTTTGCATAGCTGGACTGCAACATAATGTTGGGGGCCACTGCTCCGACACAGTGCAAGTTGTGAACCACAGCCACTTCCATGGGACAGATTCTCAACTTGTAATCTGGAGACGTGACTTCTTCAGCAGAAGATCTGCTGCCATTAAATATATTTACTGACACAAATCTGAGTAAAATATCTTCTATTGTATAAATCTGCAGCACATCATACACAAGTGCAAGTGTGTATGTATATGTATGGATGTACAGGCAGCTATGAAATGCGGTGTTTGGAAGTAATGTAATTGTTATGCTGTTATGTTAAAGTCATCCAATCCTTAGAACTTTACTGTAAAAAAGTCAGGATGATTTCAAAATTCCATTGATTAGATATGTTTTCCATTATATATTATTATCTCTATATTGCATCTGAGACATTTTTACAAAATGGTGTTAATTTGCTGTGGGCCAATTCAATTTATACACGAAGCACTATTTTAGCACAATGCCTGTTTCAGATAGCGGTATTTATTCTTTGGTAGGAATTTCTAGGGAACCCATTGTGTGGTTTTTATGTTTTTTTTGGAAAAAAAAAAAGTTTCTTCACTATTCCTTCTTTTGTAAAAGTCTGAAATCAGAATTTGGTCAAAGGCCACCTTCTAGCCCCAAAGTGACCATGGCTTTGTAAAATACAGTGCTATGAACCACTCTCATTGCCAAGTCTCAACACGAACTTCATGTTGAGGGTTGAATGCGGGCAGCCCTTTGGCCATGCACTGGGCTACTGACATGTTTAGATTAATCCCCTTTGTTTTCTTCAGGGATGCAGCACGGTCTTTCACTTACTTCCAGAAAGTACTGTGTTTTGCCACAGGAGCTCACTGCTGGGCTACTGTTTCAGGATGACAAAGCAGGGAGTCAGAAAAGCAGCTGAACAATTGAAATGCCTCAAAGCCCAGAGAAGCCCTTACCTTTGTTGGAGCATCGCACATCTCTCTGTTATTATTGTTATTAGCAGCAGCGGACCCTGAGGTACATACCAATGCAATCAGTGCTGTGCTTTCGTAAGTGTTAATACTTTTTTTTGTCAGAGGCACTTCTGTCAATATAATTGTCCTCGTGGTGGTGAACAAGATGCAGTCAATCAGTTTTGAATACTGGACATACTGAAATAACAAAGTAAAGGAGAAAAGGAATAATTTTTGTAGATGGAATGAAGAGCAGATGTTAAAATTGCACAGACAAGCTAAAGTGAAAAGAACAAGAAAAGAACAGAATGGAATGGAATGGAATAGAATAGAATAGAATGGAATAGAATAGAATAGAATAGAATAGAATAGAATAGAATAGAATAGAATAGAATAGAATAGAATAGAATAGAATGGAATGGAACGGAATGGAATAGAATAGAATAGAAAGGAATAGAAAGGAATAGAATAGAATAGAAAAGAGTAGAAAAGAGTAGAAAAGAGCAGAATAGGATAGGGTTCGATTAGAATAGAATAGAATAGAATAGAATAGAATAGAATAGAATAGAATAGAATAGAATAGAACAGAACAGAACAAAACAGAAAAGAAAAGAAAAGAATAGAAACAGTGAGTGAACATGACCCACATATTGTTTTAATACCATATTCACCTGAAAGGACATGCATACTAGTACCTATACTCTCAATTATTTTTTTAATTTTATTATTTTTTTTAATAATATTGTTGCTACGTTGATATTGTGCTCAGCCATGGTAACTTGCAATTATAAGAAGCCTGAGCTCTAGCCACTCACTCGCAGAGAAGTAATTTGGTTTTTTCAGTTTTGGAAACATGGCATGAATTTGGTGGGTTGCTGAAGGGGAAAGTTATTGTCTGGGGCCTTTTCTTGTAAGAAGCAGGGTCTGAGCTGAGTAATATGGGAGAAGTAGTGCCCAATAAGTAAACTTTAATCTTATGGCACAGCTATTGCTAATATTTGGAAGAGAAAGTTAGATGTTAAGAAGCAGGAGGTACTGAGTGGAAGGCATCCCATGGTAGTGTTGAGGCAGTATCAAGTGCCTCCATAGTCAGAGGCACTGAGTTTTGAGAGTGGGGAAATGCAAGAGATCTGGAGCAAGCAAGAAATATATAAAATGAGTCATCTGTTGTCTTGTACCGTTTATTTCTAGATTTTGTATGGTTAATGCATAATACTACTTCCTATTCTGTTCACAGCTTTTATGTGTTAGGTCGAATGTTGTAAGGACATAGACAAACTTATAAGTATAACTGTTTCTTATCAATAGTTTTTTATTTGCCAATGTGTGTGATCTGTGGAAATAATTGCTTGAGAGTGTTTTTATAGGAATGTTTTTGTCTTATTCATTACTAAAGTAATTATGATTATTTCTGGAAACTTCCTAAAAATTGATTTATGTAGAAGTAATGCATTACCCTTGATGTGATTTTACTCAGGCTCTGAGAGATACAAATGAACTTTGAGAGCAGCAAGTGAAAAAACTCAATTTGCAGTCCTGCAATTTCCGGCTACTTGTAGTGGCCTTTTTGCACTGGTGCAATAACCACATCCAAGTCATAGAAGAGAGTCCCAAATAATGCAGTCTTTGGGCACGTGTTCAAATTGCCTTACATGCCCAACAGTCATTTTTGGCACCCTTTTCTGAAGAAATAACCATTATTGAACTCTCGGCCTTATTCCGAATTTGTAGTGCAACAACGAGCCCTGGAAACCTTGTGTAGATGGTGTTAGAGAGTTATTGCACAAATGTTAGGCCTCGGGATGTTTGGGTGTGGAAACACTGAGGCAAAGTCAGGAGAAGGGCTGTGAGAATGATGTGTGCTGATGGCCTCCAAGATTGTAGCACACATCTACCTGCAGCTTCCCACCAAGACTGGGAGACAAAGGGCAATGAGCAAATCCTGATGGAGATGGAGATGGGGATGGAGAAAATTACAGTTCCTAATGGGTACAAAAAGGTGTATCTAAAGCCAGCACATGGTCCCTGGCATAAGAGGAACCTAGATGTGAGAAGGACTCAACAGCTGGTGTGCCTTGTCTCACACATTACTACAAGGACTCCTAGACACAGCACTTGCATATACCTGGCCTCCTGCCTGGATGCTGGACAGATGACTTGGGCTCACGCATTTTAGTGTTGTGAGTATGTTGGTATGAGGAGGTGAGTATGAACAAATGACATTGGTTTTGTTTAAAAATAAAATCACCTCCTCCTCCTGTAAGGTCCGGCGTTGCGATTTCCTATGTGGCTGCTACAATATTGCGACATTATTTCCTGCAGTGTTGCCTGCTGTTCTGCAGGATTAATGTATTCTGTAGACGAGGAGAAAATCAGGCTCTATATTTAAAACAATGCACTTATTGTGCCTCTTCTTGCAAATTATATATTGCAGTAAATGTGCAGCGTACTTTTTAAATTTTGTATTGTATTTATAGAGGAATTTGGAAGAAGTCATAACGAGTGTGGGTGGATCCTGAAGTGAATCAAATACATCTATTTGTGGAAGATGATGGCAATACTCTTCAGTACAAAGGTACAAGGGGCAGACAGCAACCTGAAGAACAAGAGAGGTAGGAAGAAGGTGCAGGGTCAGTTATGGCTGTCTGTCAAGGAGTAACACACTCTGTGTGGCAGGGTTAATGATGGGGAAGACCACGCAGAGAGCTGTTTGTCCAAGGGATGGTAAGGATATACCACACTTGTAGGGTAGGTAGTATTTCACTCTATACAGGAGGGACGGGGGATACATGTCAGGAATGACCGAAAAGGATGAAATGGTCTGAACTGGATGAGGTAGCATGGCTTGGAGAAAAGAGGAGATCAGACAGCTTTTCAGAATCGGTTTTCTGTGGTCCTGTGAAATAAACTCCCTTACTTTGGGGTAGGAGTGGATAGGACACATATATGAACAGAAGGAGACGTAATAACTTTTCTAGTCCCAAGAAAATCATCCAGGAGAATTAAAGACCACTGAACGAATGATCATTTCTCTGCAGAAGAGATGAATGGAGGGGGAAGTCACCTTTTAATGGAGAAACTGGTTGTAGGATTGGGTGTAATATGAAACAATGACCCATACACGGATTGTGTTACAGGAATATCAGTTTCTGATTCATAAAGTTGAAACAGCACAAGGCTTAAGGGCAATACTAACGCTTCCTTCCCAGCTCTGCTGAGTAAACCCTAAGGTGCCACCATACTGGGGTGGGCAGGGGTGTCCTGCATAATTGCTTCTATACGGGGCTCCTCATTGACATAAATCTATAGTATGCCGCATGAACATCTCAAAGTTTTGGTCCTTCAGAAGCATTGTGAAGCAGTGAACAGACTTGACAACATGGAGACAAAAGTCACCGCTATTTTGGCAGCTGTAATTTTCCTGAACAATTTTCTTTCATGATAAAGTGGAAAGGTGACATATTTTTATTTCCATTTGAGCACTGATTTGCAACTCAAAATTTGATGGTCAATTGCCTGTATCTCAAAGGGTCTGAAGAAGACAGTCACGAAAACCAAGCTGGAATAGGCTTAAATTTGCTCTGCAGGGGTCTCCACATTTCCCTGAAGTTTTTAGGGATTTACAGGTCGAAAACCTCTAACTTAAAATGATGCTGGAGAAACCAGACCACGTGTCTGATTTTCCTCTCGCATTTGCAAAAGGAATCTAAATGAGGTCAATAGATCTGCACACTCATTTTGTGATGACAGGAGATTTTATTTTTCAGCGGTATGCCAAGAGGATTGAAATAGAATCAGTGTAAGAAAACCTGCAAAGCTTCCTGTATTCATTGTTCTGGATGATATAGGTACATAACTTAAAAATAATGTATCTTGGATTTCTGTTATTTTCAGTTACTGCTGGCTTATAACAGCTGGCTTATACTATCATGGCAAGGAGCAAATAATTAGCAAAAATATATAAATGTTGTTTTTCAAATCTCCTGGTAGATATGATCAAGCTGGAAGGGAAGATGCGGGTCATTTACTTTACCCAAGGCAATCTGATAATTTCTGTTTTTGTTTCTCTTCTACTTACCTTACTCACTCTGCAACTACAGCACAAAAATACAGGAACATTCAATTTTGTCACTCTCTATTCTAGATTCTAGAGTCTCAACTCTAGATCCAAGCAGTTTACAGGCACTTGGGCTGTGTCTGTACTAGTAAATGAAGTGTGTTATAGACTGTTGTCTGGCACTGAGACTGACTGACTTGAAATAACCTCCTAATAATTCACTATCAAAATCTTTTCTTCACTACCCAGTGTGCCCAGTGAGCATCATTTTTGGCCTGTGCTAATTCCTGATTAAGACCAGAAATTGTCTGGGAGCAGAGGCCAGACTGTGCCAGTTCCAACAATTCCCCGCAGAGATAATGGAGTGCTTGGCTGTATTTTCTGTGACAGTTAGGTTAACTAGCATAAATATATTGTAAAGGGTTACACAGTTCTCTTTTGATGTGTCTGTTTTACAGAGGAGCAGTCAAACTGTGCAACCACCACCGCCACAAAAAAAAGTGCCAAATCTGAGTATAGAACTCAAGTCCTGACCTTAGCACTGAGTGTAGTTTAAGCATTTTGTTTGCTGTGGCCCTAGACTGCTTGTTTGTACCCTGTTCATGGTTTACACTGAGTTTGCGTGCTCCAGCTGGAATGTAGCTGGGAATATATGTGAAGATATTTTTCTGAAATCCACACAGGCTTCCTTGCCATACACGACTTATTTCCTTCTGTGTGATGTTGCAAGTCTTAGATTTTAAAAAAATAATATTCTTTTCACATAAAATATCTTTGTAGGACTGTAGCTACTTTCCTGAGTGTCTTGTGACGTTGGGGATCAGACACAACCACTATCGAAGTTCTACTAATTTTTCATTCTTTTTCTAATATCTTTGGTCAGGATTCAATAACACTTTTACTGTGTCAGTTTTGACATTAAAAGGGTAAAGGGATGGGGGAATTAATCCTTCTTTAAAGCCAAAAAGTATTGTAAATCCCATAACTAGTGAAATAACTATTTTTCTAATGTTTATGATTTTTTTTACTTTTGAAGTGTTTGAGGTATGCATGCATCATGCTGCTCCAGTGAATCATTTTTGTATTCGGACTCATCAAATATGTGTTTTCCTCTCCGTGTTATCCTGGGTACTTGGGATGTCATGAGATGGAAACCATCAACCGTGGATGGTTTCAGAAGCTGGATTCCCATGAAGCTCCTGCCCATCAGGAGTCGCAGCTTGCCTCAGGGAAAGATGTCCTCTGGGTGTGACTCCTGGCTCTGGGTTGTTGTGTGCTGCTGTAGTCTGCACGCAGACGACAGGTAGGTGTGTTTGTGTGAAGGAGACACCCTCGCACTATGCGGGCTGCCTTGAGTCCTGCTGTTGACTTCATCTCCAGCCCAGCTCCCTAAGCCTTGCTCCTCTTCCAGCTTCAAAACTCACTTTATGTTGACTGTGATTCCTGACCTGCCTGTGAACACTTGCTCCTCCCTGTTCACCTTTGCTTACTGTAAACAAACTCTGATTTCTCAAGCTTTGGCCAAACCTTTGACGATTCCCTTGCTTTGACCTGCCACGTGTTGTGGCTCCTGGGCTGCTGACAGAGTCTGGGCTCCTGGCCACAGCACCTGCCTTCAGGTGGGGTAACCAGCCAGCACGGTGGACCATGGCCTGTCCCCTGTAGTGTGCCTACCCGTCCTGTATAGTCTCCTCCTCTGTTGTGCTGCATAGTTGGGACGGGTTTGCTAAATCCATTTTGGTTTGTTTTTTGCCATCTATGATGGTGTGGGGAGAGACAAGCTGGCAGATGAGTGTGTTGGATGGGCTGCAAACTGCGTGTGGTAAGCAGGTTTTGCGAATCCATGCGGCGATGTGAAGATTTCCTGCTAGGGAGAAATGTGCCCTTCCATAGCTATGATTAAATTATTTTTCTGACTCCAGAGTCAGGAATTTGCTTTCCAGTGACACACTGTTTCTGTTACTAATCTGGCTGTGTCTGGCACCATGGTATACGAACAGCATGGAAATTTTACATCAAGAAAAATCTGACACCAGGCCAACACTGAATCCTATCTGGTCTGGACACAATACAAAGGGGGAGCTTGGGAATTTAATCTGTTGCTGACAGATTTTTCAGGATGCCTTACATCTAAACCAAAATCAGAAACGTAAATTCAAGCTATAATCTGCTTGTTCCTCCATTTTTTTAATTGTAATTTATGTACCGTTTGTTTATTTTATTTATTTTTTTCAAAAAGACTATGAATTCCCTGCATTTATGGGAAGTCTTGACCTTTTCTAAGGTACTTGGTGAGCAGATCCAAGTGCTGGTGAAAATTTTCATGAAAGTAGGAATCTATTCATACAGTCCAAAACTAATCAGTGTTTTGTGTCAAATGGCAGTTTTGGACAGGATACAATCCAGTCTGAAATTGCTGGGATTTTCCCTTGAGGTTGTCCTTTTTCTGGGGGTTACTGTAATGTCAAATATCAGAAGTGAGCAGAGCAAGACTTTTTCCTCCATGCTCCCCACTTCTCTCCTGAGAACGTCTGACTGCTGTTTAGAACACTTTAAAAGTTACAAAACCAGGATACAGACTACCAGGGATATGGTTACCCATACAACTTTCGGTCTCCTTCTATGCACAGTGATACGATCTTTAATGGCATAACCATTGATTAATGCTTAAGGGAGTAGAGTGCTGTTGTGGAAAACTGGGTTTTATTTCTGCCTCTACCAGAAAGCTGCTGCGTGGTACTGGGTAAAGTCAGTTAAATCGTTAAGCCATGAATGTGTTCCCAGCATGTAACATCAAGGGACAAATTTGCTAAAGTGGATAATGCTTAACATCTCCAGCTATGCCTGCTGGAACTGTGCTTTGAGCTTGCATAAAATATGAAGCATTGCCCTCCTATTTGGTTAAACTTGGGAATGAGCAATTAATGAATGCTTTTAACAATTTTAACTTTAATATCTTCGCCTCAGGTTCCCAACTATTCTGTGAAAAAAGAATAGGATCTTTCTCACAACAACTGTATTGTGAAGAAAAATTAATTAATGCTTCTAAAATGCTCAAATGCAGTGCATCTCAAAGGAAAAACACAGAAGCAAATAAATAATTTTGTGATCTGTGCAAAGCTTTTGTATATATGTTCAATAAAAAAAAGGGTAAAGAACAAAAAACCTGAATCACAATCTGAACAAGAAGGTTAAAACAAAACACTGAATAACAGCTCCTGTACTGAATGAAGCTGTGATCCCATGGAGAAAATGCAAAGTAATAGTGTAATTACGTATTAGAAGAGAAGATCAAAGGGGAGCAAGCTAAAGGTTTTAGATATGTAAAAGACAAGAAAAACATACAAAAATGGAGCAAGGGAGATCAAGATTGGTGTGCATAATTTCCAGGTGACAAAAAACTTAAAACACAAACATGGGGGTTATACAGACTCCCATTCTCCACGTTCTTTGCTAGTTTCATCCCAGTTTGTACCTTGTTTTTTCTCTCTACTTGTCATACTAAAATTTTCGTTTTTCATTTTTTAAGCTGACCTTGTTGCTATTCCAGTATACTCCCTCCTTGCATTAGAAGTCCATAAAACACTCATGACTTAGCCACATCAGTCTGTTGGCTGTACTCTTTCTTCTGCACTATTTATCCTTAATTCAGTTTTGTCAGTCTCAGTCTCTTTAACAGGTTTCCACCTTGATTAGCCTTCTAGGAGTCTGTATCTTGAAATTTCCTCAATATGTTAAAATCAGTCTTCCTAAATACTGCTGGTTTTATTTGCCTATTCTAAACATGTCATTTCGCTCTTTCTTTTTTCTAGATGCCTTTTCCCTTGGTATTCACAACAATTTTCCCCTGTTGGTTGGAAACTTCTAATGCTTTTCAGTGCTGTTTAATCTCAAAACAATTGTCAAAAGAATAATCATAATGTAAATTTTCAAAAGAAATTATCTATCATCAGGTCCTCTTGGCTTGGCTCTGTACGGAAAGCTCCACTGTTACAGCATCTGTGGTCTTTTCCCCTTTGAAGGACACTTTCCAACAGGTCGGTTTTGTTAGTGGACTAGAGAGCTAACATAGGCTCCTTGACATCTTCCTCAATGACAAGATAACACCTTAACTGCTTAATATTATATTAACTAGTATTAACAGTATATTAAGTATCCTGTGATTGAAGTTAAATGATAGATGTCAATGGAATAGGCGTGAGTCCCAATTTGTATGTCTTTCCATTTTTGGTGCAAATTATTATTTTCTTTCTTAGTTCAGGTACATTTCATAATACTTTCATGTTGTCGAGGGTGACCTTTATTCTACCACGGAAAGAAAAGTTATTAATGATTCCAAGTAATTGGAATTATTAATGATTGTGAGGAAAAATTAATTAATCCTTGCAAGTCAAAGAGAACAAGAAATAAAAAAAAAAATGCTGAGGGAAAGAAAATGCAGGTGGCTGGATGAAAGGTGTGAAGGGAGTAAGAAAATATGGTGCTGATTAGATCTTGATCATGCCAAGAATATACAGGAAATCACAGAAATGTATGTAATCTTCACCCAAAGTGTTATGAAGAAAAGGGATCAAAACAACATCAGCAAAATCCTTTGTTTCAGCCCATGGTGTGAAGAAATGCTCTGATATCAACAATATGAAATAAGGGCTAACATAATGTACTGTTCTTCAGAGGCAATTATCAAACACAAATACTGAAAGGTGGAAATAAGTAGACAACAGTACTTCTGATAATGGCAGGGGATTGTAATGTGAGATGCATATAAATAAGGCCAAGAAACAATGCTGTTACCAGGAACCTAACCTCATTCTGGAATTATTATTATAAGGAAGAGGTTAAGTCGGCCAGGGGAGGTAATCATTTCACTCCACTTGGTGTTAGCGAGATTATCTGGAGAACTGTGACCAGTGTTGTGTACAGAACCTCAGTAAAGGTGTAAATACATTGGAGAGCATCCAGGAAAGAGCATTAGTAATTATGAGAGATTTATGAGGCCCAAGCATCAAAAAAAGTTGCAAGAACTGCAGCTGTTTTTTCAAAAGTATGGAAAACTAAGGAAGGACTGGAGTAATTTCTTAAGACATTAAAGGTTTTTATAAAGATACCTGTGATCAACTATTCCACATGGTCACTGGGGAAAAGAAAAGAAGAAAGCAATGGAACTTGAAGGAAAGACAGCTTAAGGTGAATATTAAGAAAAACTTTCTCATGGTTAAAATTGTGAAAGTCCGTAAGAGGCTGTGTTAAGGAGCTGGTGGCATCAGAGGTTTTAAAGAACAGCCAAGACAAACCTTTGCCAGGGATGGTCTAGGAATGCTTCGAAGTATCCCACTGGCTTAGGTGCTTTCCAGCCCTCCGTTCTTATGACTTTTACTGTGTCTGCTTTCTATAGTTACAATATGTAACTTTAAAAAGGAGAAAATTATATCAAATTACTTACAAAAAGACTCCACTGCATCTGCTGGTGCAAGACTGATCATCTCAGCATTGGATGAGCTCTTTAGGGCCCCAATTTATTTTTGAGAAAAACAGCTTCAGTCCTGTCCAGCTGGATGATTCCTGTTTTTCATGCCAGGATGAATAGTTCTGGGAGCAGGGGTTGAAAGCAGCATCATTTCCCCTGTGTGTCCTCCAGAATCAGAATTCCACTCCCCCACTCTCCATATTATTTCTCAGCTCTTTTTCTCCTCTCCTCTCCTCTTCTCCTCTCCCCTCCCCTCTCTTTGCTAAGGGCTGTTTGGATTTCCCTTTTTCTCACATTTATGTAGTAGCATGCATACACCCATATTTCTAGAATACACTACTTACATCACCCTGTGTCAAGTTGCATAAATCTATTCTGCAGTGAAGGTAGGTGACAGCTACAAGCAGGCTTTTTATACTAAAGTATAACATACTTGGTCTGTAGCCTTAAATGGCCTGTCTTAGAGCTCTAGAAAGCATTCCTCACTTTGCTTCAATTTTCAAGATTAGTGAGAGTTTCATAAGCATCACTTGTATGTGGCTTGAAATAATTATTTTAATCCCGGAATGACTCAAGCTATTATTTTATCTCATGTTACTGTAACACTTCTCGTTTTGATTGTGCTGCAGGAATGTTCACTATTGTCGTAGTAGTTGAGTTTATAACAACTACTACATTGTTTTAATTGACAGGAAAATCCATTAATATTATAAGGAGCTTGTTTTCTGCTTCAAACTGAAAAGAGAGTTCAATCCTAGATGACAGGTGGGTGAAATGAGATATCTGTGAACCAGTTGCCTTAATCTCTGAAAGCAGTTTTTAGATCTTTAGGTGTTTAGAAAATTTATACCTACAATATGTCCTAAATGAAACAAATGGGAAATCTAAATATGTATTACTAAGAAGCAGTAAAAGTTTTCTATGCTTAAAGAACAGCTCTCAGGTTTAAATCAAAAGAATAGCTACAGCAGAAGAAAGGGAAACTAGAAATGCCTTGGAAAAATAAGTAAAACTAATGAAATAGATTGGACTTGTTTGACTGTTTGGGTAGTGTATAAAGACCTAACTTTGCGAGGAAACAACTACTGACAGATAAAAAACCTCCAAAACCGTGAGACCCTGACCTACTAGCAGTAGAGTGTGGTTCTGCATTCAGAATAGCTGGTTCTGGAAATAGTTATATGCAGAAAGAACCTCTGCTAGCACTAATCTCTTAAAAATCAAAGTCGGCAGCGCAGTATCATAGTTGCAAAATGTGTTATTTCTGTAGACAGCTTGGTCAGTTTTTTTCACAAGGCTTAATATCTCTTCTTGTTAGGAGCTAAATCCAGTGGTTTCTAGCTGTGAAATAGTTCTGCGATAAATTCTTCCAAGATTAGAGGGACTACCGTGATACAGCACTTTATCAAATTAATACAGTGACTATTGTTTCAGTTAACGTATTGCATTATTTGCTTCACTTCACTCCCTAACACTTCTTTCTCTCTGAAGGAAAGCTAAGTAAGCAGTGTATTACATCAATTACAACACGGCATGCACTGTAGTCTGGTGTATGGGATTTGTTTATCTCCTTGTTTTTCAATACTTAACCTTATGGCTCAAGAATCATTATGTGCCCAATTAATTTTGGTTTATATGCTCCATGTGTTTTAAGTCTGCAGCATTGTCTCTCTAGAAAAATTACTTTTCTGCAAAACTGTGATTATTTCAGCCAGCACAGGCCACACTGAGATCTGGAAGTTTATTACCTTATCATGGGTCAAAAGAGAACAGATGTAGCCACTGAATATAGGGTCGAGAGGGGACAGATTTGGTTACAGAAGACAGTCATACCTTAGCTTCTTCAAGACTGTACCAGATACTTGAATGTTATTCGGGGACCTTTAAAGGACAGAAATAATCCACATTATTTTGGCCTAGCCCCTTTAATTATTGGAACTACATGTTAAAGGCTCTCAAGAAATTAATAAAGTTTAGTGCCTCTAATTTCTTTTGACCAAGGAACTGTTGAGAAATCAGACTACAGAAAAGTGCCCTGTATACAAAACTATTTATTTTCCCATTTTCTTGTTTGCTGTGGATGAAATTTCTTGTTACGATGATAATGCGTTTAAAAAAATATTTTCTAGGAACCTGTAAATACAGCTTCTGGATTTTTCAGTTTCTGCTGTTTCAACACACTATTGTGAAATAGTCATTACCCGACCATTACTCAGATTTTAGTGAGATGGTCATTACTTGAAATATAAATGTAACCTGAAAAATGTACCTTTATTTTGAAAGCTGCAGTTCATTATACTGTCTGAATTGATGTATTTATTTAGCTTTCTGGAACACTAAAAAGGCATTTTCTGTATACGCACCCAGAACTTCTGACATAATATAAAACTTGTCCTAAGTGCAGCACTGGAAGTCACCCCTGCTGAAAAATCGTTCCTTTGAACATTTCTAGTGTCCTCTATCCTAATATGTACAAAGTTCTGGAAAAAATAGGGTTGTGCAATGTAATCTGGAGGTCATCAGAACTGGGCAGTTTCAAGCAGAGAGGAAAGTATGAATTTCAAACGCATGGAGCCCCCACTAAGAATGGGCTGCAGCATCCTCCTTTAGTTTCAGTCTATAAAGCTCCAGGCTGAATCCTCCTACCAATTCTAACTGAGCAAAGGTGGCTTCAGAGAATAGTCTCCTCAAGTAAGCCTACAGTTGGTAATTAATTTGAGTACCTAACTTAACCTAGCCAAATGCAAAGCTGTACCTCTAGGCTGTTCCACCGCCACTGTGTTTTCTTTTGGCTAGGTGTAATTAGAAGAATGACTCTGTGTGTAGCAATCCTTTAGGATTCTTTCCCAATAATTGCCAGACGATGTCTCTCCTTTTGAGGGGAATAGTGTAAATGTAAAGACTGTCAGTACTCAAGTGAGTATCCTTCTGCTCAAGAACAGACCCATTCCAGTCAAAGTTTGACTTCTAATCTGTAACAAGACATCCAGCCGGAAAAAACCCAACCAAGTTACAAAGGACCTCCAAAGAACCAAAAGAAACTTTCTTTTTCCCCTGTGTGAAACATAAGGGCACTTAGACCAAAAGAGTCAACATTATATGTAATGAAACTCTCAGCGGAGAATATGATAATCCTTTTAATGCAGCAAAGAATAAGCACATTAAATGGTCTAATAATTTGTCATCCCAATAGAATGTGTATGAAAACTCATGGAAATGTGATAATGGATTGTGATGCTGATGTATGAACCTCTTCCAAAATGTACAATCTCCTCCCCTGCCATGCAAAGAAACTAGTGAATATTACATGTTCATGAAACAGATGTGAGCCTCGGCAATAACATGTTTCTTTAATTTGGTTAACTGCTTTGTCTTTGCTTATATGCATCGTGATTGGTTTTTTTTTCAATATATTGGAAAAGTCTGTCTGAAATTACTGTTCAAGGTAACGGCAAACGGTTGTTTAATAGAAACCACTTTTAAACAAGGACTATAATATGGTGCAAAGAATAGTGGGACATCCTCCAGTGACTGTCCCGTAAGGAAGGCATTTCATACTGTTTTAAGCCGGAAGGTGCTAATGGCCACTATCAAATAGGTCTTTGCTCTCAAACTATGAGACATCTTACTAAGAGTAATACAGTAAGGACTCCTGTTGAATTTAACTAAAGTGACTGAGCTCCTTTTTGCGGTCGACAGCTGTACATAGTGGGGATTACTGCCTAGTTTACTGAATTTCATGGAGAGCTCTGAGCAGAGTTCTTGTGTGGGCAAAAGGGCTCCTGTGCCTTGATGTCCTGTGTCTAGCTGATGTAGGTAAAGACCAGAAAAAGGAGTTCAAAATGTGACTTTGAAAGAAAGGAGGCAGAGATTTGGAGGCAATGAACTCAGTGTTGAGATAAAATCAAGGCTTCTCTAAAGAAACAGAAATGAAAAAAAGAAATTTTTGGGGGGGATGTAGGAGTAGAGTGTGAAATGAATGGATTTACATCAAAGAAATTACCGAGTCAAACTGTAAAGTCCTTTTAAATGCAAATGGCTTTTCAAGGTCATGAGTGTTGCTAAATAGCATAGACTAGACACTTTTGCTAAATTAACTTCTAAATCTTTTTTTCTGATCATGAGAGGGTATCAATCTTTGGAGCCTTGAAAGACAAGGGTCAAATTGCTGATGAGCATCATTCTGCTGTCCCATGTTGAAAAGTGGCATGCTGGGCAGTGAAAATTGAGGTCATGTCTCCTGGAGAGGAAGCTTTGGAAGACGAAGACTATTTTTCCCCACTCTTAGACCTCTCTGGTGTTCATGATAATGTCCTACAAGTGATCTGCATCTATAATTTGAGAGAAGCAATATATGCAGCTTGGAAAATCACAAGCAACTTTTCTCAATGAGGCAATAGTAAACCTTCATGGTCCCTGCTTTTTAGGGAAAAATCATTGGAGAAGTGGTTTTTGTCTCAGCCTTATTGTAGCAAAGTTGCAACCGGGCAACAAGAACATAAGGCCACTGCAGAAACACAGCTGTGAATGTCCCAAATCCATGGACAACTCAGACCCATACAATTTCCCTATAACAGAAAGGTGCACAGGCCTAAACCAAATGATGAGACAAAATTACAGCTAGACTATGAGTCTAGAACTTATCATATTGGGTCTTCAGTAAGAACTGTTGTTGCAGCATGCAGGACCATTCATAGTACCTCATTCCAGTTTAAACCTCAGACACTTGTTTAGAAATGGGAAGCTACCAGGCTCTCTAGGTGGATCGTTCCCTTTAGGTAAGGAAACATAGCAATGAGACATATCTTTGAAAAGGAAAAAAAAAAGACACTAAACAAGTAAAATTTTTATGATATATGCTGAATTTTGAAGAACGTTTGCAGAATGTTTTACATTCTAACTGAATGCATAGGAAGGCATTTTCTAATTCTAAACAAATAGGCACTCTTGAATTTTAAGTATTAACAATTATTAAAAGCCATTAGTGGTAAACTGAATTAAAACAGGCAAGTGTGAAGAAAGGGTAAGTATGAGGTTTTGTACTGCAATCATCCTACATGGCAAAGTTGGCTTACGGTTCCTCGAGGACTGATTAGTCCTATAAAGTTTTTCACAGTAGCAGAACACACATTATTAGTTACAGATTTATTTGACTCAGCTCAGCTGGTGGAACTTATTTTCCCAAAATGATTATTTTTTTTTATTAATAAAAAATGTCTGTAGGGTGTCCTTGCCCAAAATTACTACAGTGACAAAACAGGTCTCTGAGCAGAAAAGCATGTCTTCAGTAACCCAGCAGAACAGAAGCTTACATGTTCAGCATTGAATTTCTATTGAAGACTGACAATATGGGAATGAGTTTCTGTATTCACAGGAAAGTATAGGCTGCTGTAAGAGCAGCAAACAAGCTAAACCATTCACGCCTGGCCTGCGGAGTCCTCAGTCCTTAGTGTTGCAGAAGGGAGGAAAGGTCTTACCACCAACGTTTGTTAAAGTCCACCAGAACGCAGAAATGTAGCAAAATCTATTAATAGCTATGCCCACAAAGAGAAAGGGACTTGGCGTGGGTTTTTTTCTTCCTTTTTTTCTCATGTTGAAGAGGACAAAGTGAAAACCATATCCATAGGGTCACAGATTTTCTCCTGAAATTGGTGTCTGTCAGACATGAAATCTGCTTTATTACATAACCCAGAGCATACCCACCTATTTTCCTGCTAATGGCTGCTATAAGGCAAGTTATTTTGATATTTTGTGCCACTTTCAAAGAGAACGTTACTGAGCCTGTTATCTTTGTCTGAATGAGTAAGCGTATAACTCGTGGCACAGTGGAGAAAAGAGTAGAAAAACAAACTCAGTGTCAATGATACTATTCACCCATCTTATGTTTTCGACTTCCCATTCTTTCTCTCTGCTAACAGACTCCTTTTTCCTTCTGTCTGGTCTTCCCTGAGCATTGCTTCTTAGTACCACTCATTTCCATTGCCCTAAATACATTACTTCTGCTAAGAGTTGGCTGGCAACCGCAGAATGTGGATAATTATGTCCCACTCCCAAGCGTAGCTTAAAAAAAGTGGATCCGTGGAAGTTTCTTTTTCTCTTCCCCTTTTCTTTGCCTCTTTCTGTTGGAAACTTTCTAAACTAAGTATGTCCATCCCTAGAGGGAATGTTTCTCAAAAAATGTGATATAGATAATTCATCAGGTTGAAATAGAATAGCATAATAGAAGTGGAGGAAGAATATACTGTAATAGAATGCAGGAAAGGCAGAGACATGGTGACATTATTCATATAGACAGACACTAGCGAGATGGAAGTTTAAAAAGCTGTCTCTTGCCGTAGGCATGTTTTAGTTTGCTGTTCAGTACAGTTTTCCAGTGTTTTTGTTGTTGTTGCTGAAGAACAATAACAAAAATAGACATTAGAAACACAGGATGAAAAGAAATCTTCCCCCTGCTGAGAGCCTTATGATGCCTCACCTGAAATAGGGTCAGCCAGGCTGTGGACCTGACTGTTCATCTCTCTGTTGCAATTACGGTTTATTTGAGTGCTGGTGGGTTCCTGCAAGAGTGGTTTTGCATGTATATAGGCAGCAGTGAGTTAATGGTTTTTATTCCTTTCGGTGCCTAGGTTCTGACTTTGCTTTTAGTTTGGCACCTGCAGTGCTATACTATTATCCTCTTAACCCCTTGTTTTCTAGCGATATGCTTTCAAGTCCTTGTATTAGATTTCTGTCAACGCACAGTCTAGCATTTCCCCCAGAAGAGAGATTTTCCGTTTGCTTTTGCTGTTTTCATTCACGCTGCGTGACAAATGCAGTCAGATCCAGTGGGAGGAGTCTTGCCATCCTGATTCCCCATCCCTTGCTCAACCTCCTACATTAGTGCAGCTGTAGATGCTTACGGCTGCCAGACAGCCCATCTCCTTCCATTCATTTTTCATCCTTGTTTCTCTCCTGGATAAATGATAGCAGAAGACCTCTGAAGTCTCTTATTGTTTATTCCCCCTCTCATGTCCTCAGAATCTCCTTTGAGGACAGAATATTAAGACCGGGCATGCTTGCAAGTTTATATTTAAGCCCTTTTAGAAAGCTCTGTGTTTGAAGTTTCCTGCTGCCATTAACCTTCTTTTTTCTTCTCTGTTTTGCTAAGAAACTTGGAAGTTTTGCCTTTCCTAGCTTTAAGGGTTTCAACCTCATTTCAACGCTGTGTTCTTTTGGATATTGAGAAGGAGGGAAGAGAGAAGTAGAAAACAACGCTTTTAAATTCTGAGTGCCCTCTCCACCCCTCCAAAGGATCTGAGAGCCCAGAAAGACAGCTGTGTTATTTCTGTGGAGATTTGTTTTCCATTTGATCAGGCTAAGATCAGTCAGGGTGAGCAAAAGGTGTTTGGGAAGTAAAACAGAAGTTAAACCATGCTTTTATGTGAGCTTTATTTCTTTTCCTTGAGGATTTATTTTCTTTCATATTATGAAGCACCAATAGTGTTGTCAACTATAAAAGATTAGATCTTGTGGTGCAATATGCCAGGGTTTATAGGATCAGGCAGGGCATGGTGAGGGTTTTTCTGGTCACATTTTATCTTCATAAATTCATAGTATCAGCTTTCTGTGCTTGGCTCGAACAATAAGGACTCACAGCTTCCATTTCATTCTTTCTAGGAGCAGACCAGCCTACCCTTTCAGTATCCTTCTCCTGTTTCCCACCTCACTTTTTCAGGTGAAAGACGAGTTCCCGAAAGGCTCTATGACCTCTCCTAACTTCGTATGGAACTACAAGGTTAGGAAATGGCCTAATGACGCTGTAAACTAGAAGCCATCCATGCCTGTAAAATAATTATCCTTTTCTCAGACATTTATAAACACCTCACAATGGCTCTTTGAGATGCTCTCATCTGTGTCTGACAGAATGGGAAACAGGTAAGAGAATATGAAATAACGGAGCAAAGGATAGAGAGTGAGATTTGTGAAAGCCTGTACGTCCCTCTTCTATCTTTCTAAGACAATGACCTTCCCTATGTCCTTCAAAGAAATCCATAGTCATTTTACTTGTATCTTTAATGTTTCATTCAACATAGTGTAAGACCATGAATAATGAAGTTTACACTATATGGGGCGGGTAGCTATTGATTTACACAAGCTATGTCTCATTTATTAATCTGTAAATCCTATGCAAATATATGCATGGCAAGAAATTAAATCAATGCCTGTCACTTATTCTTTCAGTCTGCATTCTTTTATGAGTATAAATTTGACATTAATACCAGTTTACAGGAATGCACTTGCTGAGAAAGCAATGATTTACACTGGTGTTTAAATCACTCATATGGTCTGAAAGAGACCTTTTGAGAAGAGCGTGTGTAACCTGGATCTGCTGTCCCTTGAGTGCGATTTTGTAGATGATCTTAGATCATGGCCAGCAGGTCGAGGGAGGTGATTCTACCCCTCTACTCCGCTTTCATGAGAAGCCACGTGGCATACTGCCTGTTGGTGGCGGGAGGTAAAGATCCATAAGGAATTCTAGAAGGAAATATTTGTGGGGTTCTTCCTCACTCTTTGCTAGGTAGCTTTGTGCATTTCACTGTTTTCAGAATGCCTGATGATTTCTTGTTACACAATGCAACACTGAGAATCGGTGGCCCATGTCTGAGTAATAACGTCATTATTTTGGTGGTAGTAATTATAGCATTTTGCTTACTGATGATATATTATGAAAACATTTTCCATGTCTGAATGTGTCTGAGTTCAAGCAGGATCTGATACATGTTTTCTGTGAGAAAACTGGTGGGTTTTTTTCTAGATAGTTTTATGTAGTTGAATATCTGATAAAGGAAGGCACCGAGTCATCATGTGATAGAAATAGCATGAGAAAATTTAAGATATCTCTTCTTAAGAAATTTGTGATTTTAGTTCTTAAGAAACATATGGTTTTATTTCTCTAAGTCAGTTTTTCTTTCATTTTTAAACCATGCTTCTGCCTTAGCCGTCTTTACATATCCTGAAACAAGCAAGATGAAAAAGTGCTGACGTGGAGATTGTGCTCTGGGAATCCTTTCCATTACTACGAGGTGGAAGTGTCATAAGAAAAGAAAAGAAAAATCCCTGTTCTCATGAAATATATATTTTAAAGCACAGCTTTGAAGACTCCAGAAGTTCAGATAAGCATCCAGCACGAACATCTGCATGTTTGAATCTCAGACTTCCCTAATGCGACGACCCCATTTCACTACAAATTGGTCTCTGTACTCAGCTCATTGTGGATTAGTTAAAATCAGCCTCTTTCTGCTAAGAGTCCCACTTCAAAAATTCCTTCTGAAGTTCTCACACTGAATACATTTGCACCTGTCAGTTCACAGGAACCTGTCACTGTCTTCCAGGAACAAAAAACATCTGAACTAACTGTTGATGGGGTTTTATGACTCATTGAAGCCCAGAGCTATGTGAAACTGGCTTTAATTTCTAAAAATCAATAGTACTTTTAAGCACTATGTACCTCAGATAGTATTCTTACCTGAGTGGAGAAGCAAATGTACTCAATATAAAAGGTGAAAATAGATTTTCAATTTTAGGCTGAAGTAGTGTTTCTGAATATAGCTGTGATAACAAAGCTCAGTTGTTGGGTTTAAGGGAAACACTTGTGTAACACATTGCAGGCATCTGAGTCTGCTGCAATGGAAAATAAAGATGAACCTGACCAGGGTTTGGCAGAGAGGAATTATGATTTCAAAACAAAAATGAAGAATTTCTGAAGTTGAATCACTTCTTAAGGGGCTGATAATGCCATGAAATTTGTTTGTTTTAAATACCGCAATTCTTTTTTTTTCCCTGGTGATATATTGAGCCCATTGTGTGCCCCAAACAGTCATTTGATGGCGTGTGAGTCACAGCACAATTTCCTTCTCAATGCAAGTCTTCTGTGTCAGTCAGAGAAAAGGAATAGCAATCTATCCCTGGGTTTGTATTGTCCTGTTTAGACCATTTTGGAAAGCAACAGAATGTAGCTTGAATACAGCTTTAAAGAAAAGTTTTCATAGCTTTTCCAGATACTGTGAGCTTTTAATCCGAACCTAGTTGTAAAAAAAACCAACCCAGCTATGTAATTGATGTTCTAACCGTCCTACAATGAAAAATACAGTAAGAAACATATATACATATATATTTGTATATAAACATGACACATTCAGAATTCTGCGTTTGCACTGTTCATTCCTCAGCTAAAGAAATGCAGCACATTCTTGGTGTGCTTCCCTTTTTGGATTCTCACAACGGTGAGAATTAACAACCCTGTGGGCTGCACTCCCAGGGTGGCTTTGTCCTTGGCTATCTCCACGGTAGCTTTCAGCCCTCTGTTACGCCCCCACTAAACCACCCTTCTTGCTTTGATACCAAAATGAGGTTCTCAATTTGCCACGCTGTATGTATTTACTTGTTAGCCTGCCAATAGCTTTACCACTTTTAATTGATTTACCACTGATTCTTCATTACCAGAGGAGCGATAAAAGATCACGTGAGTACACTATACAAGTGAGTTGTGACTCTCCTGTAGTATCATCTCTAGACACTGCGGAGGGTCTCAACCTGTCTGCAGCATGTACTTTTGGTAATTAGAACAAGAATGATGCTAATAGCAAAACGTGGTGATACAACAGGAAAGCATCACTTTTCCAAGGTATTGTGTATTTTTTAGGATGTGTTTCAAATTTTCAAACTAGTTGTCATGAAGTAATTAAAGAAACAGTGGAAAAAGAGTGAAGCTAAGCATTGTATGTTTTTTTAAAATTATGTTTGACTTTGTCTAATCTCCATATGTCACAAAAAGAACAATGCTGCTATAGCAAGAGAGAACTTGTGTTCGCTACAGGAAAGATGATAAGCAGTTTTGACTAGAGCCCCGTGAATACATGCTTGCAAAGGAGTCACAGAAATTCAGAAAGAATCACAAGATAAAACTGTTTTGGTGCAGAGTTAATTTCATTACTCCATTAATCTTATTTCTGAGCTTGTTTAACAGAGCAGATTTGCGAATGACTTTGAATTCTACAAGAAGATAATTTTAATTTTATGGAGCACTTGTACTCAGAAGTAGGTGTTTTGCAGATGAAAGCATATGGTGTTGGAATTCTCCTTGTCTGTTGTCAGGACTGGATGATGCCAGCCCACTCCAGCCTTCAGATGCTTTGTAGAGTTTCTGCCTATAAATAATACACTTTCTTACAGAAGAACTCACTAAAAGAAGCCAGCCGCTGTGAAAAATTTGTTACTGGTTCACAAGGAAACTAATAACTACTCTCTGCAATACTCACCAGCCTCTAATAACCACTAATGCTTGAGAGCTTTGACTAAGATTAACCACTTTCTCAGGGGCCTTTAAAAGCACCCAATCAAGAGCTCTGTGTAATTTTGTGTGGACAAAACACCAAAGACACTTCCTTTAAGATGCTAGGATCTGTCCTGCAACAAACCAGCTAGAAAATAGAGCTGTGTCTCTTCAAAAGCTCCATAATGCGTGATATTCAAAGCCTATGAAGGGTTACGGCATCAGTTCCCCATCCATTGTTAGAAGGAACAATTTTAATCATGCAAATATTTCATGGAGCCTCCAGATTTGACCATTCAGCACCATGTTTCGCCTACTGGTTCATTCACAATTTTAACAGCAGTTAAAACCAAAAAAAGTCCTCACAATCGTGTCCTTGCCATAATATCAGACCTTTCTTTTTCTAGTGAAGTAGGAAAACGTAGGTAGGTAGTGCTGGAGGTATTGTAGCTTCCTCACATATTTATTCTTGCTCGTAGTCTTTGTACAAGTTGCCCAGATGTGATGTGTTGGGTAGTTTGTTCTGCAGTTCTGTATATTCTATTTTAAGTCTCTTCAGGGCTGTGTAATGTGCACACGATATAGCGACAGGTTTCTGCCAGTCTGTTCCTTCAAATAAAAGCAGAGTACTGAGATGCATTAAGTGTGTCTGAATTAATCAAAAGAGCATGTTTTATGGGTATGCTTAGTGCTTCATTTATCAATGAAGAATTCCAGATGCTGTGAGATCTGTAGTGTATCCAATTTAAAGTTGTTCTTAAAGAGGAGAATTTGTTTACTTCTTATATGGGTACTTAATCATGGTAAGCTGATTATGGGATTCTTTTCTGTCTTTTCCATTTAGCTAAATCTTTCCATTATCACTGCCTCTCAGAACTGTAACAAAAGCTGCACTGGCAGATCCTGCCATTCATGAGGAGAACTGATTTCACCTGCACCTTCTAATTTTTAAAATCAGTATGTATTCTTTATTACCTATTCTATTATATGCCAGTAAAAATTTTCATTAATTTTTTTTAAGTAACACTGCAGCAAGACAAGTCACTGAGACTATCATCTAACTGGAAACACTACATCTGTACCTAGTGTCCTGTTGAAAAAGCAACACCTTTATCTTTTCCTTGGTTCTTATGGAACCTACATCTGTCTACAACAAAGACTAGTAGGGGTTATATTGCAATTCCCCTTAGCTATTTCAGTTACTGGTATCAGAATGATTGATAAAATTATCTGGAAGTATGGAGCTATTCAGCTCATGTGCTAAACTGAGAGTATTTGAACACATGTTAAGTTTCAACAAAATCTTTGAATTCATCAGTTTCCTCTATGAATTAGAATTGAATAACAAAGGAATATCAAAGTGCTATTTCATAAAGTTTATCTTTATTATTTTTAAAGAGCTCTTATGTATTTTGTCTTGAAAACAAACAAATGAACAAACTCAAAATGCAAATACTTTTTCTTTAAAGTTAAAGAATCCTCTTTGCTCCTGGTCTGGATACTCTTACGAATCCATGAGGGTTCAACCACAATGAAAAGTCATCTTCCCCCTGGAAAAGAACAATTTTTTCTGCATCTTGGCTCTAACTTGCATTCTCACTTTTTGTGCCTGTTGAAACCAAGGTCTGGGTAACAAAGACATCATACATGGGATTTCAGTCGTTACTGCTCCTGATGAAACATACAAGACCAATTTATGACCATTTACCTATAGACTTCTGTCTTCAATGATTTTGATTCATCTTTACTGAAGTGAGATCTTATATTCTGAAGAAATCTGTCAGAAGACATTGACATAGATGAAGGGGGCCATCTCAACCGCTTCTTGTGATTGGTGAAGGACTTTGTACAGCATGCATTAGAGCATGCTATAGCAAGGCAAGGAGGTCGTTACAGTGGGTGCTAACCCTTCGGGTTTCTGTTTTATTAAGGTAGGCTGACAATACTCAGTTAACGGAGATGTCAAAATGCTAAGAGTACAAAATTGCAGGTCCCATTTCACCAGCTAGAAAGGTACATTTCTGTCACATTTGCTGTTTCCCACACATACATACACACCTGGTGGGTACCAAGTAAGGACCTCATTATACAACAATAAATAAGAGATAAAGCAACCTCTTTGGCAAAAACTCCTTGATATTTTTCCCTTCCAGTTCAGCTTTCCTAGGAATTCAAGAGGCGTTTTGTTTTAGCCATACGGTAGCAAATTTTTTTCCCATTCGGCACTAATTACAACTCCCTGTCAGTTTCCTCTCTTTCTCCATCCCTCCACCCTATTTTTTAACTGATCAGCACGTACCACTTGATTAAGAAATTCTATGGTATCTTAGATACCATTGTGCGGCTACTGCTGGTAAGTTCTGCTTGTTGAGCAAACCTCACTGTAAACTAATTGGTTGCTTCACTGGTCATTCATTGAAGTTGGTGGTGAAGTTTTTGGTTACCAAGGAAACACACTGTGGCAAAGGAAAAGTTAAATTAAAATGCAAATATTGCCTTTACTGGGGAAGAGGTAAAGCTATTTTCTAATTTTGTGATGAAACTAATAGAATAGGAGCAGTTACTTACTTATTTTTTTTATATATTATTAATTATTGTCTCATATTGTATTTCCACATTGGAGAAAGTGGCCATGTTATGTTTCTTCTTTTGTGTAAAATAGATGGCTTTAAGTAATACGGATTATTTGCTTCCTGCACTGATTTCAGTGGCACTGCTTACAAAAAACATTGCTAATCAGTGTGAGAGAGGGTGACAGAATCAAGCAAAAACCTATAGTGCCCATGAAACTGTTAGGTCATTTTGCATCTTGAAGAGAGAGACTCTCCATTTGAGTGAGATTGGATTTTAAATTCTGTTATTTATAGTGTTTCTTTCCACAGTATAGTGGGTTTGCAAAGAACTGCTTATTTAAAAAAAATATCACGGGGAGTCAGTACACAATCTGGCATAAGTAACTCCCAATTAAAATAAACAGAACCCTGTGGGTAGGAGAAGAAATTAAAAGTGGAGCAACTTAGAAAATGAAATGAAATGCCACTTTTAAGCAGTCAGATACTAATGCAATTAAAATTACTAACCTGAAATTAACATTCTGCTAAGGGAAATAAAGTAATTTAAGAGACCTGATCATTTTTGGTCATATTAATAATGTCACATGGTCATGAACCATTCCCTTATCTAATATAGTAACATTCATTCAATATGGAGCACATTTGCCTTTTTAATTACTCAGCTGTTAAAAAAAAAAAAATTACACTTTTATTCCCAGTGGATGGTTAACAAATTGTGATTTATGCTTTGCTTCATTAGAATTGGGTAAACGTGACCTTGGCATACTTCTTGCAGCTTCCTCAAATGCACTCGTGGCAGAGGAAGGAGTTAATGACTGTGACTCATTGTGTGAATACTCCAGTGTCCTCCAGAACCTTGCAATGGGTAGATGATTTTTTTCCCCCGTCTCTGCCTGTTTACTGATGGTTTTTGACTTTCATACTTCATATGGTGCCACTCCGGCTTGGGTACATTAAAGGAAAAGGCATTATGAAAATAAGCTAAGTATGTTTTCAAAACTCAGGCCATATCTACCTTGTGACAGAATAAACCAAACATAGAAAATTCTTCTCAAATTCCTGCCTGGAGGTGGTTCTGACGAGTACAAATTGGCAAAATAAAACACCAAATGGTTTAGGACTATCTGGTTTATGGCTTCTACAGTTTGCATAGCCATGTCTTATTGCAATCTGAATAGCAGAAAAAAATTGCCATGTGCAGCTATTATAGAATTATATATACCCAGAAAAATCCAGTTCATGTAATTATCCCCTTAAAAATGCTGTTTAGGAATGACGCTTTTAACTCTGCATAAACCAAAACAACTGAGAACTCTGAGCTCATCCCAACAAAGTGTGACTTCTAGTGATTGTGTGTGAATGTGCATGCCATAGGCTTTCCAGATTAGTAAAAGAGCCTCTTCACTGCAATTGAGGTTCAGGTTATCCTTGGACAGGTCTAGAAAAGGTCCTTCTTGTCTTATTCACAAAGAGCCATGTCCCAACAGCCGCTCTCAGGATCTCATGCTGATGCCAGGAAGGAGCATATGAGGGCGATGGGGTGAGATTCAAGCCCTGTTCACCCCACATTGACAGCAACAGCATATATGGATTTTGGGAAGTGTCACAGGTTTGTCCAATCTATCATCATCAAGGTATTTCTCCCAGGAGTATCCCTGGGTGTTATCTGGTGCTGAGAATTTTTGCAGTCTGCCTCTTTTTTTTTTTCTTTTCTTCTTTCTTTTGTCTGTCTTCATCATAAGCAATTACATTTTTTAAATAGAGTGTTTTATATTTCTGTCTTCAGATGCTTTGTGTGGGGGCATGCGTACCGCCTACGTTCTCCACGTGATATTGAAAAGTTTTAGCAAGGACAAAACTCACGTCGGGGCACATAGTACACACTTTATGAAGTGATTCTTTAAAGACCGTGTTCCTGAAGGGCAACAATCTTTTGCCACAGTGGGTAAAGATAAAATCAGGAACTGCTTTGATTTCACCAAAAATGAATGGACTGTCTTTTGATTACTGTTGAAACAAACCGATGATCTTCTGTAAAAATTTCAGGACTTGGCGTAGCATCTAGCAAAGAGACAATGGGGCCCTAAGTAATCTTAATTCAGTTTGACAGCTAGCAATAGGCGACTGCCCCTGTCACAGACTAGTGATTCATTCACCCTTTTATCCCACCACTTCACCCAAAACAAACCCAACTTATGTAACTTCTGTGGTGGAGTTTGTGCTGGGCTATTCTCATCTGTACCTGTCAGCAGCTCTAATCTCCTTTGCCACTGGCTGCTCACGGCCTCCTGCCCAACCAAAGCTCCTCTATATACAGCTGTTATTTTTTCTCGTTACAGAGGATTGACTTATACTCTGCACCAGGTTGTTTTAGTGGTCTTAGCACACCCTGTTATTAGACTCTCTTGACCTTCATTATCATGTAGGTCTGTATACTGATACATGCAGAACCTTTTGCTCAGAGAAATTTCTCTGTGAGAAAGGTTTTCTCTTTGATGTGGCACACTATTCCACCCACTCATTTCTCTTTTTCCAGGCCTATCCCAGTGATTTTAGCATTCCAATAATATGAATTATTCATCTTGGATTTAGTGTTGCCAATTAAGTCACATTTCCTCTTATCCACAGGGATTTCCACTTCACCTTTCTTGTTACCCTGGTATTTGGTATCTAAGAGACTGAACAATTTCTTGTTTGGCTTTGTTGTCCTTATGGTTCTGTTGGTTGGTAACAAATTGATTGTGACTTTATATCCCTTTGCAGCCCTCTGCCCATGTGTTAGCTCTCTTCCCTCTCTCCTCCAACTAGGACTGTACTGCTCACATATATGATGCAAGTTGTGTCGTTCATACAGGTCTATTGTGCGGGGTTTCTTTTCTGCTCTGAAATAAAACATAGAGAAGGCAGGCCACATTGCCCCAGTGGCAATTTATACTGACTCGTTTAGAGCTATCCTTGCAGAGAAAAGACCAAAATATCTACTATAAATATCTTCTGTATCTCTTTTGGTGTCCCATATAACTGCATGAAGGACCCTCTATATATTTCTCATAATTACCATTCTTGTGCATTAACAAACAGTGAATGAGATTCCCCAGGTTAATTTTTAATAAGTTAAAAAAATCAAAATAAAAAAAGCCCCTAGGAATAATAATATTTGCTTTGGGGTTTCTAAAATGTTTGAGTGTTCTGATGTCTCATTTTCAATCTTTCCTTTGCAACAGAAAGAGCTAGAAATCTGGTTTTTATATAACAAAAACTGAGACTCTCCTTACAGGAGTTGGAAGTTGAAGATTATTATGAGAAAAATCGTGACAATGGGGGAGCTGGCAACACTGTAATCTTGTGTGCATCTTAGGAGTTTTGGCATTCACATCACAACTCCTTGTTCAGAAAAGTTTACTGGTAGACCAGAACAGATCTTCAACCTCAGTGTAGTACCTTGTGGCCTGGCAAAATGTATTCAGCTAGGTAAGTTCCTAGTTGGGATGATCTGGAACCATGCATGTACTCCAAATGAAAATACTAAATCCAGACATTTTCAAACTCTGAACTGCAGTTCTCAGTTCTGAATCTGAATTTCAGGCATGAGTCGTATGTCCAAACTGGTTTAAGTCATAATCCTAGGAATAAACAATTCTAAATCTATGGGGAAGAGAAAGACATATTTGAAATGCAAATGCAAATACTGTCATTCTAACTCCCCCTAATGCAAATTCAGCCCCTGCGGTAAAAATCCACAGTTTCAGTGCTGAGGAAGACAGTTTCTTCATGAATCATTGGCAACTATTCCCCTAGAAGGATGTTGGTTTGGTGGCAAGACAAGGTGACTGTCCAGCTCCTCCTGAACTCTTCTGTTCATGTTGGCACAACTTTATTGTCTACTCCTAGGTGTTTCTTTGTCTACTTTAGTTTTTAGAAGTTCTTTACTGTGAGTGAAGCAAAATAAGTTGCTTCTGCTGAATGACTGGTTCTGATCTTAATAAGCTGGCATGCAGATTACTTATGGAAATGTGAAAGTTGACTCACTGGGAAACAGAGAAAAGCAGATTTTCCCTGCTCAGTGGCAGTGCAGGTGAAAGAAACCAACAGACAGAATACAGGTCGTCTTTTTTTTTTTTTTTATTGTGCTGGGTACCTGTAGCTATGACTTTGACAGCTGAGGGTGTTCAGCTGTTCTGAAAATAAGCCCCAAAGCTTCTGCCCTCAGCAAGCTTTTATTGCTTTAGCTCTGATTGATGGGTTCAGGGAACTGGAGCCTAAAGATAAGTCTTTAATGGATCACTAAATTGTGACTGCCAAGCAAATTATTGTGTATGGGCTTTACAAATTGTGCTACCAGAAGACAGCATATTTCAGGAGTGAAATTTTACACTGGAGGAAAAACAAAACGACAGCATTTTCTGTAGTGGTGTTAATGGCTGATTTTGTTCAGAATACTTACTTGCTGCTTTCTCCTTTCTTTGCTCAGTATTCACTTAAGTGACTCTCCCTTCTGCCATATACATGGTGAAGTTAGTAACAAGACCATTTTATTACTATTCTTACATTATTTTGCAACTGTAAATTTTATTTCTGAAGTTATCAACACTAAAAAAAATAGAGATAAATTAATTTCTAGAAAGGAATATTCACATATGCCACATAAGGGAATTACTCTTCCTTATGCTTATTTTCACATCTTTATTTGTGATACATGCGGAGATAGCTTGGACACTTAAATCATGGCCTCATCTTTTGTCACTGTCATCTTCATAAACATTTGCTGTGCAATATTCAATGGCTTAATTTGGCTTTTCTATACTGGGGCAACACTCATTAAAACAGTTTTCGCAGCATGTTTGTAAGTAATTTTCTGGATATGGATCTTAACTTTATAACAATATTAGGGTCCGATACCCATTTTTTGTATTGAGCATGTGTTGAATTGCCTCTGATAAGGATTGGAAGCAATTTAGTCTAACAACTGCAATACCTTTTAAGGTATCGCTTGTCTGTGAATTATTGCTATCGATATAAGTAACAAACCTGGAAATAATACATACCTAAGAAACTCATCAACTGAGTTGGTTTTTTTTTAACTGAGCAGTCATTAACTGCTATGCTAACAGGTTTCTTTAAAGGTTCAGAGGATGAGAGGATGGTTCCTTATGTCTTGAGCAGGTTAATTTTTTTGAGTTAGATTACTTCTTTGTCATTGTTTTTACGAACCAATTGGTATATCAAAGGTTTATTCAGTTCTGTGTGATTTACTCCTGATCTAAACTTGAAGGCATAAGAAAAAACACTTTCAGGGTTAAGAAATGTGTACTAGTCTCCATTGATTGTAATGCATAACAGACAACCTTTTTTAATGTTAAAATTAAAAAATTTAAAACAATTTAAAAAAAGAAACAAATATGCAGGTAGAAAATGAATTTATGGAAGGATTTGAATGAGAAGAGGCTGGTAAAAATGTTTAAATGTAAAAGAAAAATTTGCCTCAAAAGCATTAGGAAATCATAAGCCAGCATTTGGTAAATAAAGCAAAAATTAGAAATTTTGTACTAATTCCCATTTTGAGATGAAATACGAATGGCAGGTATGTATAATGAAACTTATGAAAAATTTTGCTCTACAGGGCATCATATTACAGATTTTGGCTTAAAAAGGGGCATTAAGCTGACTTTGACTACCTAGAGAAAGAGGAATGTTTTGCTTCTGGAGCTGAAAATACGTTGCTTTTGTGTCACTATTGGTAATGTGAACTTGGATGAAAGCAAAAAAAAAAAAAGGGTTATACATTCACAGTTCATTAAGCCAACAACACTGAAAGGAATAACGCACATTTTCCAAGGGTAGTATAGTAGACTTCTGGGTACCTTAGATGAATTTCATTTTTATTTTGCTTGGGTAAGCATTTTGTGATCGCCACAAAGCCCTCATAGCAATGAAAAGTGCAGAGTGAAATGAGAGCCTGAAATGAAAGTCATTAGTTTGCCTGGGATGTCTCCAAGGGAACACTGAGATACTGCGGTTTGCAATATGTTATCCTCCAAATTATAACATTTGCACATAACAGAGGAATAATAAGTCCCATTTATAGCCAGGAAAATGAATCAAACCTTATTGAATGAACAGTGACGGACAAATACATTCAATATAGCAGTCATTTTACTTCTGTATGTTGTGCTTTTATTGTTAAATGAGCTGGGTCATGTTTTGTCTTTTCTGTGTCAAACCTCCACAATTATAAGCTCCTGTTTTAACTAAGGTAAGGACTTTATAAAAGAAATGTTTAGCTTAATTTTGCTGACAACATGAGGTAGTACCAGACTTTGAAATCTTCATGTCTTTCAAGTAGCCTTTTCATGTTTGCGGTTTTCTGAAGTAGAATAAAACTTTTTTTTCGTGCCAGGATTTTGGAATACCACCCCATATTCAATAAGGGCTCTTGAAGCATGGATAAAGTAAGAAACCCACTTCTTGGGAAGCCTTAGATAGGTGCAAACGTTAGTGCTCTGTCACCAACAGATGCATCTGTGCTACTCAACGCTGACTTAGTTGGTGTAAGTTCTCCCCAGCTTCACATACTGTGTATGTAGACAGATGGAAGAATAAAATTATATTAGAGTCAATACTGGAGAGTAAAAAATGAGAGTGACAGAGAGGAAATTTTTTGTGAAATTGTACTGTTTTGTTTTTCCCCAGTACATTTTAATGATGCTGTTGTCACTTTTGCTTTAATGCTGTGGGCATGGGCAGTCTCATTCCTGGAACGGGCAGACAAGATCTGTAAGTGACTAGCCAGCAGATCATTTGTATGACTTCTGAGGATGCATAAACCTGAAACATTATATATATTGGGTGCATACCTGTCTTCTTCAGACAGCAGGAGAGAAAGCAAAAATCCTGATAATGCTTATCTAGAAAAGTGTAGGGTAATACCAAATGCAAATAGCCTAGATCAAAACCTCACCGGAAAGGAGGTATCTTGAAATCTGCTCCACATCCTCTGTCCTACAAAGAGATTTAGACTTATATGGAAACTATTAACAAGAACAGAAGAGAAGTAGAGATGCAGAAGTGAAACCTCACAAAATGCAAGAGGGGGATGAGAGAATGACAATCACAAATGCCTTTTTCAAGTATAGCTAACACAGATTTTGTTGGAAAAAGTATGCCAAGGGGTCATAGTCAAAGATTTTCAAAAGCAAGGAAAACTGTACTAGTGTGGAGACCAAGCATGGTTTAAGATGAATAAAACCTGACAAACCAGTGTTTGAATGTTGTGTGGTAGTGTGTAATGAAAATAAGAAAGCAAGAAAGCTTGCATCTCAGGGGAGGACACATCATCTGCATGATAGATGGTAAGTGAGTAGGTTGACTATTCAGGAACAGATAGTTCCTGAATAGATGCATATGGCATATTCTTCCAAATTTTACCCTGGCCTGATCACATCAAAGTAACAAGTTTTTAATCCAGTGATTCCTTTGTTACTTTCCATTTGTCATCACAAGAACAGAAGTGGTTAACATAAAATGTATAAGACTCCTGAAATCCTGATAGTACCCATGATATTTCATGGAAACAGAATCATAGCATTGTTTGAGTAGGAAGGGACCTTTAAAGGTCATCTAGTCCAACCCTCCTACGAGGACCAGGGACATCTTCAACTTGATCAGGTTGCTCAGAGACCTGTCCAATTTGACCTTCAATGTTTCCAGGGATGGGGCATCTACCAGCTCTCTGGGCAACCTGTTCCAGTGTCTCACCACCGTCACAGTAAAAAATTTCTTCCTTATATCTAGTCTAAATCTACCTGCTTTTAGTTCAAAACCATTACTCCCTGTCCTATTGCAACAGGCCCTGCCAAAAAGTCTCTTCCCATATTTCTTGTAGGCACCCTTTAAATACTGGAAGGCTGATATAAGGTCTCCCTGGAGCCTTCTCTTCTCCAGGCTGAACAACCCCAACTCTCTCAGCCTGTCCTCATAGGAGAGGTGTTCCATTCCTCTGGTCATTTTTGTGGCCCTCTGCTGGACCTGCTCCAACAGGTCCATGTCTTTCCTGTGCTGAGGACCCCAGAGCTGGATGCAGTACTCCAGGTGGGGTCTCAGGAGAGCGGAGTAAAGGGACAGAATCACCTCCCTCGACCTGCTGGACACGCTTCTTCTGACGCAGCCGAGGATGCGGTTGGCTTTCTGGGCTGCGAGTGCATGTTGCCAGCTCATGTCCAGCTTTTCATCCACCACATATTTATATTTTACAAACACAGGAGATTAAAAAAATGTAATGCAATATTAAAAGAAGCTTTGAAACAAGTGCAGCTACAAGTCTAAAATTAAAGGCAGCAAAATATGTGCTGTGAGAAATCTTGTCATGCTGGTTAGGACATGTGATTGATAAATGTGATAGCAGAGACAAAATAAGACAAAACACATAGATGAAATCCTGCTGTTTACTAGCACATCAGAATTTCTGTGGATCTTTGATAAGATAATATTGTGTAGCAAATTCAGACCTTCTGTTTCCTCAGAAGGCCAAGTACTTTATGAGCAACATAAAACAGACTTTGTGTCCATCTGGGATAAATCGCACAAGCATGCCTTTGAGGATTTTAAAAATGTATTGATTACATCTTCAGCAGGGTCATTTTATAATGTTTTTTCCACTCCCCCGAGGGAGATGTCATTCCTGTTGCACTGAGATGACAGGGAGCTCAGAGCACACTCTTTCAGGTAGCTTGCAGATGTTGATACCCAACGTACCAATTGTGATGATGTGTTCCTGGTTCATACATGGACTTCCAAGAATTTCAGTGAAGCTTTGGAGCATGTTATTAAAAAATATCTTAATCACATGTTGAGAAATGTTAAAAGAAAATAACCAGCCTGTCCTTAGGGTGTCAAAAACTTCCTTAAGAGTTCAAGTTTGTGCCTGGAAACCTGCTAATTAGCAGTAATTGTTCCTGGCACCTGTTTGTCTGTGCATGCCCCAAAATGCAAATTCGAAGTGTGTGGGTAAGCACAATTTTGTTTGTTACATGGACAGTATTGGGTAATATTCTACATATTCTGTATATTCCAAATATTCAACATCAAATGATCTTGTCCTTTTCACAGCAACTCCAGGTCTGGGCAGAGCTATGTGTTTTAAAAAGTCCTCAATACCTTAGACCAATCTCCCACCAACACATGCACACAGGAATGGTGGACTATTTGGGGCATGCCCTCTTGTTTTGGCTTGCACTATTTTTCTGGACTGCCCCTAGGATACGTGTAGCAAGGTGCCACCCAGCTGGTTACAACTCCACCAAGTGGCATTGGCTATGGAGTAGGCAGGAACATGTTTCCAGTATGAGCTCAGTGTCAAGCCAGTTCACCTTACCACCCCAGTAGTACCTCAGTGGCACTGTTCATCCCCTTTTCCCTGAAAGACCTGCTTCTGAAAAGAACATTGCTTAGAGCCTTTTAGAGAATTGATGTACTGCACATGCTGAGATGCCTATAGACATCAGGTTGGGGAGGGAATCAGCTCTACGTGTAGCAGAATTGGGGGAGCAAAATGGATCGAGAAGGTCCAGTGTTGTCCACCTCCAACAAGAAACCCAAATTACTCTGAACCGTGTTTCTGCCAAATGCTTATGGCTAGCCATTGCCTGCCCAGAAGTCAGATATTTCTGTGCAGGACTGGGCATCATCTTATGCCTCAGAAGCCTGCCAGCCCTGAGACCTGCAGTAAGAGAAATAGTTTAGTCAGGAAGCAGAGAGCTGGCATGGAGTATTAAATTAGCATCTGGATCCATTCAGCCGAGGGAATATTCTGTATCCCGGTAAATACCTCTGTTGATTGACTTCTGTGTGTTTGCATACAGGTGGTGAGCAATCCAACATGGTTTCTTTTATCCTGCCTTGCCTTTGATCAAGAAATCTGGTCTCAAGAGCATCAGGAGGGGATCTGTTTAGAACAGAAAGAGGTGTTATGTTTGTGTATGTGGTTGTTCACCTCCTTGCACAGTGGGCTTCTCTAGTTTCTGTGCGGCACACTGGGTACACACAGAGGCTCACGGATGATCTGAGCATCAAATAGCTTTGAATGATGATTAGTCACTTAGCTTTGAAGATGCTAGCTTTAGCTTGTTTGGTTTAAATCTCTCCATCTGCATAACACACAGACTTTCCAATTATGTAGATACACAGTAACAGGTTAATTGTGTACTGGGCTGTTTTTTTAATGACATTTTATAAGCTAAAACCCCATCATCTTCTGTTCAGAGTTTAGTAACACTCAGAATTGAAAGGGCTTATGTACTGAGCTGAATAGCTATAGAAATGGAAGAAACAAGACCTTCTTTTTGAGAGGGAAAAAGAACAGGAAGGGAGCTTAGTATTGCATGTTTTATTCCCTTGGTTTAAGTAAAATCAAATCATGAGGGAGAATATGCAAACAAAACTACTTTACATGCTTATGAAGTATGGAAATACATTTTCAAGAGAGCCAAACACCTGAAGGCCAACTGTTCTTTTCTCAGGCAAAATAGTTACATAAATCCATATCTATGAAGAAAGAGAGTGTGCACAAGTGAAAGTGATACTGATGATACATTTCAAGCTGAGATCATAATGCATTTCATAGACTTAATTATTTATAGACTGTGTTGCTTAATAGAGGGGATTAAAATTGGTGTTATTGGAAAGTACAGGGAAAGGAACCTGAAAGTGTATCTAAATACTGAGGTGGGTGACCTGATTTTTGGAGAGGAGTAGTACCTGGAAACACTGAATCACAAGACCCTCACTCAAGTTACGAATGTGATTTTCTTTCATGTGAAGCTCATAGAAAATTTACTGCATTTAAGACTGGAAGTTTAAAATCTAAAAAAAATAAAAATCTGTGTATAAAGAAACTTTTGAAATGCTACAAAAATCCTTATGTAGTTAGCAGTTTCAAATGTCAGATCTTTGCTAGTCCACCACGTTTTGAAGTTGGGAATCTCTTGATCAGCTCTCTTGTTTAAACGGTGAAAGATTTCATTTTGGGAGTTCGAAAATAAATGAAAGCTGTCTTTAGATAAGACTGAATAAATGTTATCTTTGCACTTAGTAGAATCACCTCCTGCTGCTAAATAGGTTGTCTGCCTTGGCTATGCAATAGGCTTTTATCCTGTTCTCTTTTCATTAGCAATCCATTAGATATTTTTCTTTTAATGCAATTAGCGTGGTACTTGGATTTGGGTATGAACAAGGAGAACCCAGCCAAAAAGAAGGTCAGTCAACACAATGACAAAGAAATAAATCTCAATCTGCTTTTTTGGGTGTATTATTTTATTAGAAAAGGCTGCAGTGCATCCTGGTCAAATCTAAGCAGGAATTATGATCTCATCTCAGCACTTGGAAATTCTCTTTTGATGTCCAGTTGCTAATTTCTAGCAGAGTTGCCAGTGTGAGCTATCTATGTTTGTGCCTCCTGGATGGGAGGCTTGCCCTGTTAGTTATCAGTAGACAGAACTGTTGAAATTAACTCCCTTTAGAGTAAATCCACTCTGCTTTTTTTTGTAGGGCAAAATAACACTACTTGGATATATTAAAAATGCAAATTATTCCTCTATTCTGCTATCATTATGAAACTTTAATTTTCTTTTGAAAGTGACAGATGTCCTGGCTACTTATAGCCTTTAAAAGACTGTAAATAGTTTCTGAGAATAAGGATTCCAGTTAATAGTCAGTATAATGATGAAACAGCTTGTCTACACCCATCCCATGTTCCCAGTTGGAAATTTAGCTCTCCTTTACTACCCAAAATAGTTGTATATTTTGTGTAGTATTACAGAGTTTCTGTTCTTCTGCTATTAAAAGTAACTCTGACCTAGACA
Organism: Stercorarius parasiticus; assembly: GCA_013396915.1. Classification (NCBI taxonomy): domain Eukaryota; kingdom Metazoa; phylum Chordata; class Aves; order Charadriiformes; family Stercorariidae; genus Stercorarius; species Stercorarius parasiticus. The sequence goes on along the minus strand of VWZL01002137.1, from coordinate 302,839 downwards.
ATACTCACCTCTAGCGCTTTTTATTTATGTTTGAAAATGTAACTAGTCTGTGTATGTGATGAAAGATGATTATGTGGGTTCCTAGAAATCCCAAATAACAAGTACATATTTGTGTTTCCTTTAGTGAGTTTTGTAATTCCACCACCCCCCTTCATTTTTCAAGATCTAAGGGAGAAATGTGATTGTGATGATCATATGTAACAGTTATAATGTCTACATATAGTACTCTCTGCCCTTGCAGTTGGAAATTCTGTCTGAAGAAGAATTTGAATAGACTTTGTCCTTTCAATGCCAGTTATGAAATTTTCAGTTTCAGTAAAAAAAATCTATTTTTTTAATGCATGATTGTAGAAATTATTTTTCCTCTTTTTCTCTTTTTGCACTTGGAAGTTTGAAACAACTAGGGAAAAAAAAAAAGCATGTGTTTGGTTGTAATGAGATTAACGTCACTGCTTTTTTCACAGTAAAAAAAAAAGGAAAAGATTTTATACATCTCCAGTTGAGAAATACTAGATGCACAGATGGGGACAGAGATGATTCTCTTTGATAGGATACACACTTGGCATGAAGAAAAGAGAGAAGTTTGGGTTTTAGGGTTTAAATTTATTCAGTATGAACACGTTAGTTGCTTATTTGGTACTTATTTTGAGCTTGTCTGAAACTTGGGGAAGTTGGGTTTCATGTGCACGCTTCTAGGGTGGGATTTAATTCAATATAAGAAATGTAAGTTTAGGTGTCTACAAGCCCTCCAGTTGTCTAAACTCCTCTGTGTGGAGATCTAGTCTGGGATTCAGCTACCTTGTTGTAGCAGCTGGTGCTACTTAACAGTGTGAGGTTTATTTCCTGGGCTTGAGCTGCCTCTCCAGGAGTCCTACATCATGTCCCTTCATCCTGTGCAAGAGTCTCGGGTGTCCTGTGGCATCTTGGACACACTGTGATGTTGGCAGCTGGATTCTGCTCCCAGACAAGAGAGTCATTCACCTCATCCAAAAGTGGACATGAAGGCCACCATTTAATTTCTTGTCTCTCTTACAGGCCTTGCATAATATTGTTAGTCTGTGCAGATTTTGGACGTGGCAGGAAGGATCTGTGTGCATGGGCAACTGTACTGATGCGCTTGTGGCTGGTCAGCTCAGTATATCGCCAGGCAATTTTGATTGTATCGGCTCTTTCCATGGACTACAAGGGGGATTACAGACAGCAAGGGTTCCTATAGACACCTGTATTAGGTGTCCTTAATTAAGGTCGAACAGAATCCTGGCCATTCCATTTGTTGAAAGGCCAGAATCTGGACCACAGTTTCTAATACACTATAGCTTCAAAGAAAGCTTGATTTTGGATTCAGACTCACGTCTTGGGAGGAAATACATAAAAATCCTCTTGGGAGGAAATACATAAAAATCTTAAAAGTGTGTTTTTATCCTTCTTATCAAATGTATTTCTGCATTCTGGAGTTTTCATATGCTTGTTTCTAACACTTCATTTTGGAAAAGACGTATAAATTCTCTGCTTCTGGTTTATTTTCCAGCATAAGTCAGGCTGCATGGGTAGAATAATTATAAAAGGTGAGCTACACAGTGGAAAAAAGCAGCTTGGGAAAAAATTTGGTTTGTTTGCCTTTGTTTTCTTTTCTGCCTAAAAGGTTTTGTGGACACTTAACTTATGAAAGCTAAAGCATTAGGCAGGAGTTCCATTGAGCTTCAAACTCTCTTTCAGGCAGAAAAGTTACTTAGTAAATTTTGATACATGCAAAGAAAGAAGAGAGAGAAAGAAAATGCACCACATCACAGCCAAATGTGGTAAGTAGGTCTATGTTTGGTTCCCCATTAAGGAATAGCAAATTGCAATTAAGGGGACCGTGGAAACACAATGTAAAAGGATAAGACTAGAGCTTTAACGCGGAAACAGAAGGCTTGATTTAATGCACAGTTATCAGTGATTTCTTTCTATATTCCACCATATGTTATCACATGTTGCTATCAGGTTTTGTTACTTGTAATGCAGTTTTGTCTCCTTGCAGTTTAAATCCTCGCTGAAAAGAAGCCATTGGCTGTCCCTTGTAAATCTTTAGAAGAAATACATTACTTGGGTTTGGAGAAGTTATCAATAATCTCATTCTCAGAAGTACTCTGTATTAGGGGGAAAAATTTTGTACAAAGTGCTCCCTGTACCCCCAGCAATCCTTTTTTTGTCGTGGGCCCTTCACAGTTTTACTACTGTTATTCATTTTCAAATACTTTTGGATTGAAATATTTTGTTCTTGAGAAGAACCATGCCCTCTGTATTCTTATAGTTGTTAGCTATTACATTAGTTGAACATAGTTTAACTACAGTTTTCATAGTCAATTATTAATGAGCATTTTATTCAATGTACTGTATTGCTTTGCCAAATGAAACTGCCGTGAAGTTAATTACTGTGCAGCTTTTTTTAAAATGAAAATGAGAGAAATTGCTTTTTCAGCAAAATTTGTCTGTAGAATGTGTTGTGTCATTATGGGATAATGCCAGCAACACACTCCCGTGGGCAAGCAAAGCAGTCCACAGCCTCATCCTATTGTTAGGGTGACTGATTAAGCATTCGTAGAGCTGAATCCTGGCAGGGCAAAAATCTGCAGCTTTGTGGTTCAGGCTGCATTCAGTTGCACTGGTAGACTTCCATATTCTTTGGAACATCAAGCTTCTTTTCATGTTTGTATTTTGACCTACTCAGGTCCTAATGCTCATTTAAAAATATGTGCTTTCCACACATCCAGCCTCTTCAGGCTACAGTGGCTTTCTGCAGGCGAAATTCAATGGGAGAGGCTCTTTTGTTCTCTGAGGCACTCCAGGGATTACTGATGTTGTCAGCTGCTATTTTTTTGGAACCTTCAATCTGCTCGTGATGATTTCAAATGTCTTTTTGCTGAAAGCAATTTGAGTCCAATTTAAAACATATATTTCTGCCATTACAATTGACATAGGTTTTAATTTCAGACTGAAAGAACATAGATTTATCATTTGGCTTTTCATGGTGCTTTTATAACGGCTATGTTCTGCCTGGCCTTGAAGGAGGGGGATCACTTGCAAGGCTTTTGGAAAAAGTAATAGGTGGCTTTGGTGCTGAACTGGGACCTACAGACACCTGCTAAAAGTGCCTCTCTCAGGACACCTCAGCTCTTCATAGCCACAATAGGGTTCAGCTGCATCTGGACAGGGTCAGAAGGAAGGAAAGATTTTCAGGTCAATGGATGGCTCCCTGAGAGCCCGTTTCAAGCTCTCTGTACACTATTCTTTGTTTCAATTCACTTAGCTCAAAGAACTCATCACAGCTGGAAAGTTGCATACTAGAAGGCCTCTCCATTAGCTGGCTAGGAAGAAATCAAAGCTTTCTGACAGCACAGGTAATCCTTCTTCTCTCAAGCTTAAAAAATCTAGAAATTGAATCACCTCCTAGATCATAATCCTTGACGATCACTCCACACCTTTTTCCATTAAACGATGAACAATATTGGGTAACCTCTATTCCCATATATTTGTTGCTTTTTGGTATTCAAGCAAAATTGCTAGATTTTTCTCAGTTAAGAGATAGATATAAACTCGGTTGATGGTATCCCAAATATTACCTCTGTCGTTCTTTTACATGAAAGCTTCTTTATTAATGACAAGAGACCACTTTTTAATCTTAAAAGTGATTTGTTATGAAGGAACTTTGTTTAGATTGATGCTTTCAATTGATAGATGAATCGCAATAATATTGCACTTCTTCATGTCATGGTTTAACCCCAGCCAGCAGCTAGAACCGCATGGCCTCTTGCTCACTCCACCAAGTTTGGATGAGGGAGAGAATTGGAAGAACAAAAGTGAGAAAAAAACTTGTGGGATAAGAGAAAGACAGTTTAATAGGTAGAGCAAAAACTGAGCATACAAGCAAAGCAAAACAAATTAATTCATGCTTCCCATCGGCAGGCAGGTGTTCAGCCATCTCCAGGAAAGCAGGGCTCCATCATGCATAACGGTTACTTGGGAAGACAAACGCCATAACCCTGAATGTCCTCCCCTTCCTTCTTCTTCCTCCAGCTTTATATGCCGAGCACAACGCCACATGGTATGGAATATCACTTTGGTCAGTTGGGGTCAGCTGTCCTGGCTGTGTCCCCTCCCGACTTCTTGTACCCTCCCAGCCTGCTCGTTGGCAGGGCGGTGTGAGGAGCAGAAAGGACCTTGAGAGCTTAGCAACAACTAAAAACATTAGTGTGCTATCAACAATATTTCTCATCCCAAATCCAAACCAGCACTATGCCAGCTGCTAATAAAAATGTTAACTCTATTCCAGCTGAAACCACAGCACTTCATCATATAACAGATCTTTATAACAGCAAAACAGGGACACATTAAGTGGATATGACGATCACGGAATTGTATATTTGATTGGCAAAAGATGATTTTAGACTCTGGACAACATTTTTGCAAAATACATGTGAGAATGAGGTTGGAGTCTTTCTGCTGACAAAGTCTGACTACAAAAGATTTGAGACGCCATGGGGATCTGGGTCCAAATTTCTTGCTGAAATTTCTCTGCTTCATGCTGGATTATGAAAAAGAACAGGAAAAATGGCCCCAGGCCCTCCAGTCGTGTTGCTGTCTTCTGCTTAGAATGGGAAATCAGGACTGTAGTGTTCAAAAGCTGGACTATGTCAAGATATAAAGGCAGATTTTCAATGTACTCAGTCAAAGTTTCTCTCAATCATACAGCATGCATACCCATTAGTTTGAAGTCAGAAAGCTTAAGTTGTTAAAAAAAATATATGCAAGCTCAATCAGCTCTTCAGTCTAGACTTTGAATAGCCAACAGACCAGCTTCCAGTGATTTCAGACAATTGCTTGGCTCATACTGGGACAGAATCACTGATAAATGTTTCCAATTGTACAATTCATTACAACTTTTCAATGCATCTTTAACTTCTTGGAGCTAGAATTCACTGTGCGCATTTGATTGCAGTCTGGCGTCTGGTGCTGATAAACCCTGTTTCTTGGTGTAAAGATGCTCAGTATAATTAGAGACTATTCAATGGCAGCTAGCAACACAAATCCTTTTCCAGATGTTGGAAATTTCACAGCATTGCTTGTAATTTTTTTTTTTTTAAGGCAATTTGATGCATCTCTCAAAAACTCAGAGGCGGTCTTACTGCTGAACCTATGTTCCGTTTCAGCAGTCTTTGCCTTATTATAGCAAACTTTTAAAGTCTTTTGATGGAATTCTTAAATGCCAAACAATTAGGAAAGGAGAGGTGAAGAAAATTCAGCTGAAAACATTTGCTGATAGCTTTGTGCATCTCATTGCTGTGTTCTAACTAGAAAGCGCGTGAGGCAGAGACAGTATTGATGCATTAGGCAGGGAGAAATGGTATTTTTCAAATATTAATAAAAACTTTGCAAAATTTTCCACAGTTTAAAGTATGGATTCTTTCAGCAATTAGGCCCCATATCCTGCCAGGTCTGTCATGATCTATTTTAGTGTTTGTAGAAGAAAGGTTCCACACCAGACTGAGGCATGGGCAACCTTACATACTTCACCTAAGACCTCTCCATTTGTGTGGTGGATAATTGGGATGATAAAAGCAAGATCACCACCCTGAAAATTGACAAAGATCTTTTCCGCCTTCTGCAGGCCTAGAAATTGAAGTTTCTCAAATTGGTTGCAGGCATTTCTGCTCTGCTGCAAGCAGCAGCCTCTGACTGTGTGTCAAGTGTCTCAGTGAGAAGGGTCTTACTGTATAGGGAAATCATTAGTGTAGGGTATGGATTGAAAGCATCACAGCTTTTCTGTAGTAACTGTTGTCTAGACACATATTCTGCGTGGAGGGCAGAAGGAGGTGTGTGTGGGAGAGATGGTCCAGGGCTGTTTCTTGATGTCAGTAAGAAAGGCCTGACAACAAATGGCATATTAAAGTAGTTGCTTCAGGAAGACTGAATAAAAAGAGGAATATAGATAGTGAGTAAATCTTACATCCTTTCAGGTGCTGGGAACCCCAATTTCATGCAGCATCAGATGGACCCCAGATGGACTTTCCCATGGTATGTTGTGCAGATCCCAACTGTGGAGAGGTTCCCGGCATTTGAAGGGACATAAGATTTACTCTTTTATCTATAGTTCTCTTTTTATTCTATTTTCTTAAAGCAGGTATTTTAATGTTCCATTCATTATCAGGCCTTTGTTACTGACACGCTGAAAGAGCCCTGCACTCTCTCTCTCTCTTTCTCTCTCTCCCCTCCACCCTGCCCGGTGCAGAACAATACATTTATTTTGGAAAACAGCACTGTCCTTGTGGTGAACTCTCTTGATATTCCAGAACAGCTACCCTGCAGCTTTCCCTTTATAGACCTTGAGTAACAGTTCTCAGACTCCAAAAAATTATAACCCTGTATTGCCTGTACTTTAAACAGATGGAGAAAAATTATTGATAGTGTACACAATAGTTATGAACATATTTTAAATAGACATTATTAGGTACTGAGCAGTATTTTTCATAACGACTTTTAGTGTTCTGCTGTTCTTACGTATATGTCAAGACAAGACTGCAACCTGATGTTGTACGCTTTGGTATGCCAGCATGTACCCTTAAATTCACCCCTCTAATCTTCTTTCATTTACACTTTTGTAGCTTTCATAGGGGTTTCATGTGATTAGGCACATCTGTGCAGTTTTTAGAGGTTAAAAAGGCCACCTTTCCTTCCTTCTGAATATTTGGTGGTGATGGGCTCTCGGAAGTCTGAGGAGCATCACCACCAGCCACCTTCCAGAGTGACGGGACCACTCCAAAAGCTGACTGGGCACCCTGATACCTGCTGGCTGAAGGAACCCACAGCTTATGCTGGGGTAATGGGAGTCAAGCCTGGTGGCACAGTAAGACTGTAGCACAAAAGGTTATAGCAAAATGAGAACAAAATCACAATGAATTCTATGGTGTGATGTAGACAGAAGAGCCTGAGCACCAACTACTTCCAGAACAATCTGACAAATAAGAAAAGAATACGTGCCGATAGAAAGAAAATCTCTTGCATTTGCCCAGGCATACGAGCAGAATTTGAGATTTCTGCATCAAAGCTGATCACAAACAATTTTGTACCCATCTCCTCGATACAGCTTGATGCTCTTTTGTGCTCACAGGGTAGCAGGTCCAATATGATACACAATTCTTTTACTGAGCTTCTCAGGGAAGACTCTTACATGGGAGAGATGATATCACAGAGTCAGCCATCTGGGACAGGTGACACAGGGTTTGCTGAAAACAGTCTGCCCTTGTTTCCCTGCAGGTGCCAGGAGATGTCTGAAACCTGATCAGCACAACAAGCTGCTCAAACACACTCTCTGCTCATGAAGCTCTGGAAGGAGTGTTAGTCCTCCATGTACTAAGTCAGCTCGATTTGCTGCATGTTTGGATCCCAGTCAACAATTTGCTCTGCAAGATGGCCTGCTGTTGTTTAATCATTCCTGTGAGCATGCAGGGTGAAATTGCCTGTGGGTTTTATGACAGGTGTAAGGATATTACTAAGTGTTGGGCTTGGGCTTGCCAGGTGCTTGTCTGGTGGCAGTGGTATGGACTGATCACATCCCTGAGAGTCTAACTCTTGAGGTAAAATAAACATGGTACTGCAGAGCAAATAAAACATATTTCTTAGAGATGTGTGGAGCGTGCCAGGAACACCATCAGCCTGGCTCAGTGGTCTGCTCACACATTGGCTAACCGTGGGGGAGAGTTATTCTCCAAGATCGTGTATCTCTAAGTCAGCATATGGACTGCTACAGAGAAGCCATAACTTAGCAGTCCATGCAGAGCAATTAATAGGACTTTGGCAGGCTATTAACATTTACAATACCACTTTACTTCTCTCCTACCATGAACTGAAACACTTGCAGCTTATTGGTAAAACCTCCTCAGAACCTCATGTTTTTTTAGACTGTGTCCACTGGCTTTTCAAGTAAGAGAAAAGTATAATAGCTACGGAGCATGAACTCATACATTCCTGGGTTTCTGTGTGAAATACTGGAGTGAGGAGTTTTTGGTGGGATTTGCAGACAGTGCAACAGTTCGTGCTGGCTGAGCACACAGTGAACGCACACAGATTCCAGAGCTTTGCAAGTGACTTCTCTTTAAGCCAGTAAAGCAGTAGCCTTTGCAGCATTCCTTTTAGCATTGAATTTGTAACTCCTGCCCTTGCCTTGTGCTCTGACCATCTCACTTCTCAAATGTTGTCTGTGGGGGACTGGACACCTTATTTCTACCACAGATGTTTTTCACTTTACAGGACCAGAAATTCCTGGGGAATATCTCGAGTAGCGGCTGTGGCTTCTTCCTGGAAGTGTTTCATCTTTCTGGTTGTGGTACCTTGACACGTGTGCTAAGGCAATGACAATCTATATAAAAGTTCTGGGACTTCTCTGAAGGGCTTATTTCCCTTCCTTTTACTCAATGTGGCCCCATCTAGTGGAGTAAAGCATTGTGCTTTTGCCTCAAGAAGAAAGAAATCACCAGCTCAGCCAGGGGGTGGGCTGATGGACTAAATGCACTGACACACTTCCTATCAACCTTACAGAGGCGTCAGGAGACGTTGTGGCTCTGTTGTGTTCAGCTGTGTCCTCTTTGCCTGTCTTAAAATAGGGGTGCTGCCTTGCCGGCCTACGTAAAACAGTTTGAACTGTGTGGTGCTATGCGTGTATCCTTACTACAACAGTACATCCCCAATGAATAAAGCAAATCCTCTTTTGGCTGTAGGACATCAATAAAAGACTGACACGATTCCTTCCTCAGCTCTGAACAGTATGAGTGGGTTCCTCTGCTACCATATATGCTATGGTGAGGGACTGGCATACATGGGAAAGGATTGCTTCTCCAGCAAATGCATGCCCGAGAAAGTGGGAATTTCTGCCTATTTGTAAGAAAACATTAACTGAGATTACGTAAGGTTTAGTGTTTTAACTGTTTATGTAGCTCAGCAGACAGAGGGAGGTAGAGAGACTGTCACTCTAAAAATTGCAACAATAAATTATTCCCTAAGGCAATCATCGCTGTTCTTGATTTTTTAAAATTCATACGACACATTGAAATAAGAGGAAAAATCCAAATGCAGAATAAAACTAAATCTATAAATCTGCTGAAGTTACCAAAGTTATTCTGAAGCTAATTATGACTGTATGCAAAGCAAATGAAGTGAGAACTGAATTAATGAAGACTAGCTACCTCCCAAAGCTAATGAGGCATGGTTTATACCAATAGCTCTTCAAATTGAAAAATTAACCATGCTGCAGAAAAAAAAAGAAAAAAAAAACAAAAAGAAAGAAAAGAAAGAAAATTATTTAAAAAGAGTTGAGGAAGTTTGTTGAGAATAGTATAGAAGACAAGAAAAGTAGTAAGATACATGATCTGTAGCTGTTTAATGTTCTTCCTTGACATGCTTTTCTAAGAAACTAATTACCTTTCTCTTTTTGTTCTCTGCCTTGATAGGAACTTCTAAAGAAAACAAGAAAACCTTGCTGATTTGGAACAGATTTTTTCAGTCTTCCTCAGACATTTTCCATGGTATTGAATTTTAAGGATATGCGCCCAGTACTATGCAGTAAGAGAGGCAGCTGAGCTGGCTGAGGCTGATTCTCTACCTCCTAGTATGACAAGTAAGGGTTGTTTTTGGCTGGTGTTCTGTGCTCCACACCACCCGTTCCCCTTTAAGCTTTTATTTCTTCCCTTTTGTAATCTCCTATTTCATTTTATCTATCTGTTGTACTCTTTTACTTTCATAAATCAAAATCCCCGTCTTCAACTTAATTCTTTTCCCTGTCGCTGTGCATCTGCAGCCATATTTCTGTCTCGTGAAATGGAGCATGTTTGCCACTCACTAGGAAAAATAATAATAATAATAATAACAAAGTGTTTGGATCAATATCTCATCTGTCCAGAAGAAATGTGTAAATCTATGCCTTAAAGGGGCTACATGCCATCTGTTTCGTCGAACAGCATATTTATCTACCGGTTTTTATTTACATGGGGAAATCTAATTTCAAAACCAATGAAAGTATTACATAATCTTATTTGCTAATGCCAGAATTGAAATTTGGAACATTTCCCCGAAACATATACTGCTTTTAAAAGGCTTCAGAATCATCTGCAGACAGTAATGTTGTGTTGCAGCTTTTGCTAAACCAAACTGAAAATTAAACAAAAATGAAAAACATAGAAAAGTAAATAAAACTGAGAAGGGATATATATTAGCAGCAAGGAGGTGAACAAAGTATTCTTGACTACAAGCTACCACAATTCCGTTACTTTATATATGTATCTATGCTAGAGTACAATAATTAGATTAGTAAAACCATCTTTGCAACAGAAATCCATTTCACCTCTCATCATCAATGAAACCAATTTTAACAATTATAAGACACTGAAGAATCACTTTTTCTATTACTATCCTTAAATAACTGCTTTAAATTAAAAAAAACCTATTTCTGGAATGAATTTCATTTAGGAAACAGGGTTGAAAGGAAAGTTACAATTTCTTCTCATGGTCCACAGCTGAATCAACTCTTTTTAAATGATTCCTGACACACTTATGTTTTATCTATACCTCAAAAATAGAAAACTAAACAACCCACCACCCTCTCCAATTTCTGTTATCGAAATGTCCCTACTGAAATGACAAATTATACCAGTGCTTGATTACTCTTACTTTTAGAAAGTTTTCCCAAGGTTTTAACTGGTAACACTGCTTTAGGTAAAATAAAAACTGATCTTTTGGTGCCCAATCTTCTTATAAAATATTAGTAAAACCTGAATAAGTTATGAAACAGTTACTCCCCTCCTCCTCCCTGCCCCGGTACTGTGCTTCTTTGCTCATTTGTGCCCACTACAAGCTTGTTTTGTGCTACAACCAAAGGTATGAAGCCCTGGAAATTCTGAGGAGAAACCTGGCCAGCATCCTCTTGTGGTGCAGTTCCAAGAAATCTGTCTGCTTTAGACAAGGCATTTGAAATGTGATAACTAATGGGAAATCAGTCAGTCCTTCAGAAGCATCTTGCTTATGAATAATAACGATTCTTGACTGGACTTCATTTGCTTTGTGGCTGGTGTAAATCCCTACTTGGCAGGGAGCAACCTGGTAAGATGGACCATTGTTCCAGCCAGTTCTCTTAAATGCATGTGCACTTAAAAGGAGGATTTTATATTTAATTTATTGGTTCTCACTTCCTAATTGCCACATCTTCCAGCAAAAGACCAACAAAAGGGAGTTGCAAAGTCTTCATCACTACATAGTGGAATTAGTCTAAGTAAAAATGTAATAATGCACCTCTCTAATCCTAGCGTATTTTAATTTTAGACTTAAAAACAAAGGTATTAAGGAAGTAAGGTCCGCTTGAGACTTCTCTGTGAAACTAGAACTGATTGGTTAAAAGGTGTGAAAATAGCAGTATTGTTTCCAGATGTTTGAGAGAGCTGTATTCTTGTAATTGAATCATGTCTTCGCATGGTTCTTTATCGCATTACTTTGGTGCGGTGACATTAATTTCAGTATAACACATGACTTACATCTGTTTATTTATTCCTTTTCTTCCCCTCTGTCACACTTCTTACTAGGCGTTTGTGACTTATTAAAAAAAAGGTAAACTCATCTTTTTGATGAGCTTCTTGAACAGCAAATTTACTGGTCTTGGCTCTGACGTAAGTGTATCAGCAGAGATGAAGAAGAGTGTGTTTCTGTTCTTTCGCATTTAAGTTGGTTCAAGCTGTCAGCTTGAATGATTTCTACATTGCTAACCTTAGCTCAGGGGAAAGCCTTGGCCCCATCTATAGAGCTGGTGTATAAAACCATCAGCTTTATATGAAGACAATCTTACTGCAAGAAAAAGGCCTGGGTATACAAAAGTTCCTTTAATTAAGAGAAAGCATTATTTCTCCCCCATAGTAAGGATAGTTCTAATTGCCCATTTTTTTAATGGAACTGAAAACTGGAAGTGTAATCACATATGCCAATTTTCAAAATGAATCTGAAGTATTAGTACAGCTTTTTAAGATGTGTGCCTTCTCATACAGGGAAGCAAAACATTTAGTGTTTAATAGTCCAGAGAACAACTTTTAAATAATATCCAGTGAATGAAGGCAGTTGTTTACCCTTTATCATTACTGCTTTTAAAGATATCATATATGTATCTGTTCATACATACATGCACATTATATACCCAGACAAACAGGATTATATTGCATTACACTTTCTTCCTGAACTTTGCCTTCACATGAAAACTAGTGTGAAAATATTTCGATTACTTATGTATCAAGTCTAATCTGATAAGTTCAATAAGCTGTTGCCTACATTCTTTTTTTCATTTGCTTTAAATGGACTTTATCTCAAAACCAGGAGATACTAGGATTTAGCTAGTGTAAATTTTTGTGAAAACTGTATATTGACATGATTAACACTTCTAAAAAATACCTTACTTCTGATTCACTATCTGATTTAGACAGCTGTCCCTCCTATATCAAGAGGGAAAAAATCCTTTTTAAGGTGTTTAGTCAGGCCTAGATTTACCCAGCTTAATTTTTGCCAACTAAAAGTTAGAAGTGTAGACGTTGGGGTTAACTCCTGGCTCTGAAGAGGAGCAAGATGGGTGCTTCCCCAATCATTCATATTAAAGCGGGTAGGATGAATCATGCTTTGAGCAAACATATCTCTGAGTATAGACAGAGTCTAAACTGGTAGTTTAGACATGATGCCTGATGTTTAGAAGAGTAATAGCAGGTGAGATCAATTCAACCCTCAGGACGCATGGCTGGGATCAGCTGCACTTAGTGTCTGGTTTCTAAATGATCATCATTATTTATGATGAGCCACAACACAAGTAGCTGCAAATGATTCCCAGACCTTGTAAAACAACAGTTCACTGCACTTCTTTAGCTTATTTTTGAACTGTCCTCTGCTTCAAAGAAATATTAGCTTAGCTATGATTCAATGTATCTCTGGTAAATAGGGCTGTAAGGATGTTTAACATTTGCAAGTGACACATTTTTTGGTTTATAGCCCTGGCAACCTCATTTTCTTCTCCAACAGCTATAAAGACAACATTTACCACATTCTTTAATGAGTGATAGCTGTAAAAGCATCGCCAAAAAGACAACAGTGGTCATTGTTCAGATAGTAAATTCTTAAAAAGGAAAGTTTCAGAAATAAGAAATAAATCTTGCATTTCCCCGCCCTGGAAACTTCAGTTCAATTAATGTTGGTGGAATGAGTGTATCCACAAAAATGAAGAAGAACAACACAGACCAAACATGCTAAAGACTGCTCATACCTTCTACTGTCAGTTCTAGATAAATCCTCTAATATTTTTTTGGTAAAAAGGGTTGTTGTACAGATGCCTCTCTAAGCTTTACCTTGCTGGTAACTTGGATGGAAACTTGGAAAGAATCGTTTCATGTGCCTGTTGTGGTCTTGTCTTCTCTGAGCTATGTTTTTATACCTTGGCCATCTCTTCAAAGGCATCCCTGGAGAGGATTTCCTCACCAAATACATATTTGAACAAGGATGTAGTACAGGTGTTTATGCCTTTCGATACGCTGTAGCTAAACTTTTTTCTTTTTTTTTTCTTTTTCTTATTTATTTTTTCCTCTTCTCCTTTGATTTATTCTTTTAATACAATTTCAGTATTCAAATTTTTGAAATGTGCCTTCTTATTTTAAATAGCCTCCATTATTGTTTTGTTTAGCCATGCCGGCTTCCTTTGTGATGTTTCTAAAAGCATTTTGGCAAATAGTGCACACTTGTTTTGAATTTCTAATGTGTTGTCTGCCAACATTTTGTAGTTTTGGCTTCCTCTTTTCATTTCTCTCTGGAAGTTTTTATCATTTTTAATGTAATTCTTCTTTTCAAAATTAAGCACTGCTACAGTGGCTGTATTGCTTTTCTTACTCCTGAAAAGACAATTGATATTTATGCATCAGGGTCTTCATAAGTAAATTTTAAACCAGGTCTGCAAAGCCTGTTTTTTTCATTTTGCCTGAAAAATTGTCTTGATTTCACACCTGAAAAGTGATTTTTATCCAGTCTATAGAAAAGCAGATGGAAACTCATTAATACTTTTTTCTCCTTAGCTTCTAATCACCTTCAGCCTTTCACGGTCACTATCACTGTCCTAGCTGAGAAATCTTGATAGTATATTTTTCCTTTTTGGGCCATGAATTTCTATGCCTATAAAGATTTTTATGTTACTTATTGTTCACCCATTTACCTGATTTGACCATGATTTACAGATGAAACTATCCCAAATGAGGACAAAGTATTTTGAAAATGAAACAGGCAGTGTAAAAGAAGTTAGTTAGTCAACCATCTCAAAGTCCCGTCATTTTTAGATGAAATGTACTTCTGGCAAAAGATAGAAGTGTCTCAGAAAGGGTGATCTTAGAGTCTAATTGCTTATAGAAATTGTAGCTATATGTATATATCAGTACCATATGCAAATGTGTGTTAGTGTATGGTGTAATTCTGTGTACTGTTATTTACTGTTATCATATCTCTGGGTTAGGGGTTCCTTCAAAGCTTCTCCAAAAGAAAATAACCTAAATATTGTTAAAGATATCTCTGCTATTACGAGATTCCAGGCAAAGCAAATGACAAAAATATAAGTAAGTGGGTAGATTGCAGCAATAGCCTAAAAATCAAATCAATAATGTAGGAGACACAATAAAGACATGAGACTGGTAAGCAATACCTTTCCTTTGCCTCAGTTCTCTTTAGTCCAGAAGGAAAATATGATCAAGGCTTTGCATCCTGTTGCTCTAGAAATTGGAAGAACCATTTTTCCTGGTTTGTCCCCAGATCCCCAGAAACAAATTAAATACAGCAAATTAGAGAGAAAAAGAGAAACTTGACCTAACTGAGAAGAAGGGCAGGCCAGGAAAAATTCAGTCCACCTTGGGAGAGTTGGAGAGTTTTACAAGCAAAAGTATGCTTAAAATCCAGGGGAGATAAGAGGAAAACTGAAAGGCTGAGAGTACCTTGAGCTGTCTCCAACAGATAACAGTAATATTGTCTGCTGTTCCCAGCAAGTGAAATTGAATTGCTTTCTTGCTTTTAAATTTAGCAGTATTAGTGTATTACTCTCAATAAATTGAAGTTTGGATGATAAATCCCAGTGTAAAAGCTACTTTCAATTTCCCATCTATTGGAAAGGAAAAAACCTTTGTGCAAGACGTCTCCATTAGAGTTCTCTGATTTGTCATACAGCTCTTAATGGAGGACGTTTAACTCACCTTTAAGTTCTGCTGCTATCTTGCGCTAACAAAACAGACAGATAGAAAGAGAAATAGAGGAAAAGAAGCAATCTGGAAAATACGGCTTTTTGTTGACGTTTGCAAGACTTGAAAGGATTAATCTTTCTGTCAGCAATCCAGACTCTGGATTGACAGTCAGCCAAAATAGTTACTCTGGATGTAGACTGAATTTACGCATCTAGTATCATCTCATTAGTCTTGTCTCTAATCCTTTTTTTCAGGTGAGTTCAACCAGGCAGCAGTCTCATTTGTTGCATCAGTTCCCTCTAGAGTCCTCAGTAGTTCAGTGGTGATGGTAACATGCTTGCTGCGGTTCTGGTAGCCCACGAGGCTTGCTAGCAAAGTATGCCCTCTTCAGCTCTTTCTTTTATGGTGCTGTGTCAATTATCATTTTCATTAATGGTTCCAATTTTCCAGAACATGTTACGAACTCATACCTGCTTACCTGTATTTGACCTCAGAGTCAAGATGTACTTGCTAAACCTAAATTCCCACAGAATCTGTGCACTGGGGAAGTCTGACAGTCCTTATGGGAATCAAAGGCCACTGTGAACTTCACAGAGCAAGGCATTAACCGGTTCTATAGGTGGGCTGAAACGTCCATTGCAGTGGGTCTGCCTTGCTGAGTTTGCTAAAGGGTATTACAAAAAATACAGTAATTCATAAGAAAGTTTTAGCTTTTCCTGCCCCAACACTTGGCTGTAGAGAATACAGATATGTTCCAATACCCGATCAATATTTTCATATTTCTTCTACAAATGACTACCTGTTTATAAGGAAACCCAACTTTCACTAAAACAGTCAATTATCATGAATAAGTTTAACTTTTCCCATTCCAGTCCCGAAACACCAGCTTCACTGGTCCCTTTAATTATAAGGGTGAGCAATGCTCCCCTGAAGCAAAAAGGAGTTACTGCATGACATTTGATGATATATCATATAATGACTCAGAGGAGACTGTATGTCATTGTAATTCAGTGCTGCACATTTTCTGGTGCCTATGCATTGTGAAGTGATGAAATTCCATTCTTCACTTTATCAGCAGAGGTAAAAATACTTTCGTTAAGTTAGAAGAGAGAAAACATCAATAATTTAAGACCTATCTTCTTAGTACTGGCTTAATTTTAATGAAATTTAAAGATGAGCACATTTTCATTAAAATGACAAACTCAAAAGGCAACGCTCTTCCAGCCTGCTTTTTTAGTCAAAATTGGCCATGTTGAATTAGTATCAAAAATATATTATACCTTTTTATATGTATATTCTACATATTTATCAGTAGATGTCAAGTAAATTTTGCAATAAACTCAGAGAGGTAAAATATAAATAATTAAGTATCTGTCTTTCTAAAACAGGATTAGCTATTATGAAATTTAGAGATAGAGCAATTTACTGAAACAATAATGGTTATTCATAGTATAGCATGCTTTTATTCTGCTTTGTCAATCAAAATTCACCTTACTCCATAAGCTTCAGAAGCAAATGCATTGTTATTTGTTTTCTGCTTGTATCAGTTGAAAAATCTCATGCTGGTACTCGTACAATGGGACCTAAATTAAACAAAGATATTTGTCTCTAAATCGTATTTTTCAGATTGTCTTCTGTTGATCTCTGGCTTTTTCAAAGCAAAGTTAAGTAACAACGTATTTCTTACAGAGACATCTTAATGGGGCGAGTGGCTGTGGCAAGCCATCAAAAGCACCAGAATTTCATGAGTCTTAGAAGAAGTGATATTACAAAGTCAGATCTTTAAGTCACTGAAATGAAGCACAGAACAAACAGAACTGTGCCTCTACGTTGCTGCTATTCAGGTGTACACAACAGGAATTGCAGTCACTGGGAAAGTGATAACAGTTCAAAGGAAACACAGGCTACAACTACACAAGTTCAGTTTACTTTAAATATCTAACAAACTGTAAATTGTCCATTAAACAAGAAACACTTCTTTCTTAACTTCAAGGGCCTATGTATCCACTATAGCGTAGATGGAGAAATCAGGAAGGTATCCACAACACCTCTTTAAATACGGTTCACATGGCGATTAGCTGAAATCTTCTAACAACCTTCAGAGTCTATTTCATAACAGTGCAGACAGTCCATGAGCATTCCCCTACAGTCTCCTGAAGGCTGTCTTGCTGTAACTGTATAGCTTTAATTTTGGGATATCCACAATCCAGAAATGAAACAGTGAATGTTTCTGTGAAATAGATTATAACTGAATAAAAATACAAAGGCTTTTCTGCACTTTTAATATTTCATTTCTCCACATGCTAAGATATCAGAAGTCTATCAGTCTATCAGAAAGATGTCTAAGTCTATCAGAAAGATATCAGAAATAAAAACTGAGATAATGATAAAACATGTCACAAACTTTGGGCTTATTTCATTATCAAAAACTGTCCCCACACTACCTAGTAGGAAAAGTGTTTTATGCTCTGAAAAGTACAGTTTCTAAATACAATGAGTATGTTCAGAAAGTCTGCCAGAATTACAAGAGTTATGAAGTTTTTCTTAATCTATAGGAAATTCAGAGGGGAGCGTTACAGCTCTATCAATACAGCACAGTGCCTAGCTCAATTAGTCCCAGTGGCTGCATCTACAATATTAAGCTGAGAAGAGTTAGGGAGTAGGACTGAGCACATATACCCAGCTTTGCAGCATGCAGTCCCTGGCTTGGTTTTGGCCTTGGGACAGCTAGCACTCTTCCAGATAACCCCCCAAATATGCAAATATGTCTGAGCTTTTGCACAGGTGAGGGAGCATTCTCAACAGGCAGTTTGGACAAGCTACCATGTTCTGGTGGATAAGAGATTCTAGCTCTACCGATGCAAACCATGGTGTACCATTTGGCTCAAAAGCTAGAGGGTGGTTCTGGACTGTTTCATTTCCTGGTATAGACGTAGGTGGTGAGTCCCTACTATGGCTGTTCTGTTTTTGGGGCCCAAAGTGGCTCTTTCCCACACTATATGGTTCTACTTCTTCAGGCATTATTTTCTCAAGCCCCACTGTGCTGTGTAGACCCAGGATGAGATGTCTAAATTCTTGTGTGTGTCAGGCTGTGCCTCTCTCCCTGTCTCAATTTCTTATCCACAGCTTATGAACTATAACCATTACATTCTCCCACACTTTATTTATAGTGTCAAGTTAAAATGTAAGTTTTTTTGGACTGGAGGTATCTACTGAAAAAAAAAGCCTCATTTAGTTTAGTGTCAGTCTGATACCTTTTAGAAGCTGGAAGCACACGCAGGACACACAGGTAGTAGACTGGATCCCTTAGTTCACTAAGGAGATCACAAAGCAATATCACAGACAAGTATTTGTGTAATTCAAGCTGGCAATTGATATTAAATCAGTTAGTGTCCTCACTGCTCCAAGAGGAAGACTGCCACAGGATTTCCCTCTCTGGCCATTAAAACTTTCTGATGCAATGCCAGAATTTCACTTAGTTATTTGCTCACATGCTTGCAGTGTTTGTTAGCTCATATAATTCCCTGTTTCCCACTTGGTATTTACTACCAGCTGTAGTTTTAAAGCCAACCTCCACGGGATCTTACATTTTATTGTCTAAACAGACTGAACTGTACATTCACCTGTGCAAACAAAGGAGAAAAAGAATTTCCTTAGTTATTGATTTCTTTTGTTATTTTCTAAATTAGACTTATTCATCACCAGTTTACCACTCTTTGGACTTGCACAGGGTCTGCCTTTCAGCTTACTTTTCTTCCTTCATGACCTATGTCCTCGGTCTATGTAGACATGGTGCGGAAGCACCTGAAGGCTCAAGATGTGTCATGCAAGTTGTTGTACAGTGCTTATGGTAAAAGGGATCATAGTATTAACAAAAAATTACCTCTTGTCATCTGGTTTCCTGAACAATAAAATTCAGATCACTACTGGCTTGAAATTCAAGAAAGGAATGGGTATATTATTCAAAAGCAGATGTTATACCTGGGCTGCAAAATAAAAAATGACATTGATAATGCTTAAACTAATGTACCGGTAGTTGTTTACATTTATTGCAGCATTTTTTTGACTTTAGGCAATTGAATTGCCTCATCTGATTTTATTTTCTAAATTGTAGCTTAATTTCCTACAAACAGATTTTGTTTTCTCTACTAAATAATGCATGGCAGAACTAGCCGAGCATTTGCCTTTGTTCCCCAACAGATTTTAGAAGAGTGCCAAGACATCTGAAGTTTCCTCTGGCAAAAAAAAAAGGGATGATCTTACATTTAGTGTTCATTAAAGGTTCCATTATTTTTTCATAAGAAAATTATGAGTCATCTCATAATCCTCCTTTTGGAAATACAGTGTACTATATGCAAAATAAAGGCAGAACATTTTCTTGTTTGCTGTCTGCCACTCTGCAAACAATTTTAGAAATATCCATTTTCCTAATGTAGTTCTCTTTATTAATGACACTTCCATATAATTCATAGAAGGCCTAAGATAACTCTTCTCTTTAATAAGAGAGATTTAACCTAGCAAAAGTATGGTAGCAAATAATGGTAACAAATACAGCAGAATACACAGTTCCTGACAGTGAGTGACTCTTCTTTTTTACAGTTTGAGCAGAATAGTATAAACTTTGTAGACCCCTCTAAATAAAGGTACCCCAAAATAGAAATATCTATAGAGTGTAGTGCAGTATTTCACAGGAACCTGGAACAGTCCTAAACGCATTTACTAAGCTACAAGAAGTGGTGTAACTATGTTTAGTGGTGTCTATGTTCCCAAACAGATCCTCTCCCTGTTTTGATCCATACTAGTGCTAGTACTATGGCTATCCATACTGCAAATATATACCAGTTTATTCTCAGGCACTGATATGGAGTGAATCAGTTACTGCCTTGGGGTGAGAAAGCCCAGAGAGGAGAGGAGAATCTGCACCACACTTTGCATCCTGCACATAGTGATTTTGCCAACATCATGTGCCTGAGAGTCAGACTTTGCCCATATTGAGTACAAGAAAGATAGAATACAGTGCTTTGTCCAGACTGGACCCAGAAAGCTTCTGTCCTGACCTGATTTACCATCCCTACATCTTGACATGTAGGCCAAAACTGGAGGTTAGGCAGAATGTTGCAGGTTACTCCCATGTTGGATATGGCTACATACACTCCGCAGAGCACTAGGACTTCAGAGACTGTTTCTTTCTTCAGGGTAAAAGAACTGAGAATGACCTACTTAAAGCTCATGTAGCATAAAAAATTGCTGGCAAATTACATTCTGGTTAATTAGCTACTAACCAGGTAGTTATTAGTTGGTGCAGCTAACTTAGAGCTAAAGGGTAGGGTATGACAGCCATTTTCTCGGTTGTATGCTCTGTCTTGCAAATTGGGAAGTCAGCTCCTTGCTCTTTCATGGCCATTTAAAAAAAAAATAAATTGCATTTAGCGTACATCTACAAGGATTATTGTGCACAAACATCACAAGCTTGCTTTGCTCATTTGCCAAAACAGCAGGATACTAGCCTTCCTCAATCAAGAGAGGTGTAACTTTAATTAGAAATTAGTGCCATAATGAGTCAAAGATAATACACCTGCACTTGGCATTGTGTATGACAATCTATCTGCATTTTTTTGTTTGACATGTAGGCAGAGCATGCTTCTGATACTGTATGGACCCTCATATCTCTATCAAGTCCTATTCTGGACAGACTGTACTATTGACATAGTTTTCAGAGAGTGAATATCATTGGAAGAATATTACAGGCAGGTAACTGAAAAGAAACTGCTGTTAAAGCATGAATTAGTTTACCAAAATATTCTCGCTCTATAAATTTATATATACAAAGATTTTATACACAAACAATTCCAAAATATAATTAGACGTTGAAACTGTCCATTTCACCACATGGCTCTGGAAATTCTCCAGAATATTGCCCCAAGACAAAGAGTGACATTTAATGATGCAGATGGAAACCATTTTTTAACATTTAGCAAATCTGGAATTTAAACATTGTTTGATGTGATAAATAGCTGAAAATAAATGGCATTTGTCCCTAAGCATATAAATAAATAGATGATAATATCTATCTAGTATCATATAGTACTTTTCATCCGTAGATCTCAAAGAGTTTGCAAAAGGAGGTCATGACAACTTCAAAGGTGCTTGGAGTTTATTCAAATGTGACAGAATGGAAGATTTGTCATATTTATATTCTACAAAGTGGTTTCTGAAGTGCTGTAGAGGATAACACACCTGAGACTTGCCAGTGAGGAAAGTACAGCAGACAAAACTCACAAAAAATAGTGGAGAGAAATAATCTATTTTAGTGTTATTTTTCACAGCACTTCTTGTGCGTAAATTTTTCTTAATTTAGTAGTGTATACCTGTTCATAGATCTCTGTCACATATTCTTTCCAAATCAGGGTTAGATGATGAAAAGTATTGAATATATACTTATTTGATTGTTTTATTCTGAAAAAATCATACCCCTTGAAAGACTTCTTAAATGTTAGATAGTCCAGATTATAGCAAACCAAATGAGAAACATTACTTATAGTTCAGCAGTGAGGTTTCTGAGGACAGCTACAGAAGCTCTGTCCAGGGAGTACCTGTTGGAAGTGTAATATTTGGTATGTGGATAGTTGCAGTCAGCAATCTGATGTCTTCCCATCTCAGGAAAATCCTCCTAGTATAAATATATCTGAGATATTTTTAATAGTAAGCGGTGGAGAATAACAGTTACAGAACCCTCTTCATCCATCAGTACATATTTCTGTGGTCTTTCCCAAATTAATGTATTTTAAAAATAAAATTGATGAAGGCTCCATAGTACAGAGCAGGCAGAGGTCTACTTGAGTAAAATGAACTAAGTAAAATCAATGGAAATCTCTAAGTGCTATGAAAACTATGAACATACTAATTTTTTTAAAAACAAATCACACTGCTTTGATGGACAGAGATGGTAAGAGAAGCAGAAGATACAAACTAGTGAGGGGTTTTTTTTGTTTTTTTTCCCCAGTGCTTGGTGAATGCATTGGAAGTGGGGTCCATTATTAGAAGTGACTACAACTGGGCGTTTCCTTCTTGTGAAAAATCTTGCTTTTCAAACTTTGTTCTGGCCCAAATAATTCAAAACCAATGTCATTGATCCCATTGATCCTTAATCAGGTAAATTACCATTATTGATAGATGTGAGCTTCCCTGCCAAGCATTTCAGTAAGCAATTTCTGGGCTGGGGTATTCTCAGGATTTCAGCTGTTTGGCACTACTCTTCTGTGGATCTTACACCTTAATCCAAAAGCCATGCCAGCAGGTAGGAGCCAAGCTTGCTTTAGAGCCAATTTTCTAGGCACCAAATAGGGTAAGCAGAAGTAGAATTAATCTTACCTGAGATTATGAGTCACAAGATAGATGTTGCAATCTGATTATACATATCCGTGCCTTCCTGTGCAGTCAAAAGAGAAAAGAAACATTTCTTCTAAAACAGTGTCATTCATGGTTTAACCCCAGGCAGCAGCTAGGACCACGCAGACGCTCGCACAGTTCTCCCCCTTCCCCCTAGAAGGCCAGNTTTTAAATACGTCCAGGGATGACAATCCCACCACTTCCCTGGGCAGCCTGTTCACAAATCACTCTCACCACCCAGTGAATTAGCATCTTCCAGAGCAGTAATAATGGATTCCCCACCCCCAGCAAACCCCCATTTATATACTGACCATGATGTCTATGGTACAGAATATTCCACTGGCCATTCTGTTGTTCTGTTTGTGCTCCTTCTCAGCTTCTATGGGAAGCTGAAAAGAGTCCCTGAAAGGTATAAACATAGCCTAGCAACAACTAAAACAATATGCATTGTTGACATTCCTTTCACAGCAATCACTAGAAAGAAAATTAACTCGTTCCCAGCTGAAACCAGGACACACGGGTATCTAAGACACAGAAGATCAAACTCTGCAGCTGCTCTGATTTCTCTGCTTGCCAGATAGGCTAGTTCAGGCTCACATGCTCTTGCTAATAAATGAACGCAAGCAACATTCCTCCTCTACATTTGTTTTAGGCTGTGCAAGTTGTCTCGACCAAGAGGATTTGGCACATCCGCTGGTCTTGAGCGATTCCAACTGTTGCACCTGCCCCAGTCACAGTCTTGAATCCTACCAGATAAATTGTATTAGGGATGAAGACCATATGCTACACCATGAAGACCACCATGCCACAAGGGTGGATTTGGTAAACTGCATTAGGGCTGTGGATCCTGGGGAAATCTGGATGGAGTCCAGCCTGGACTCTCTTGCACTTCTTCCTTAGATTTGGTGGGGATTTGCTGAGCTGAGGATGTTTCAGTCAAAGCAGTTCCTACAGCTTTAGTGAATGACATACACACATACAGAAAGGAAGTAAAAGGGTTTCACATCCTCTGAAGTTTTAAAGTATCCTCCAGACTTTCAGGCTTCTTGTCATTTTTTTCCCCTACAGTATTTAGCTACAGCTGCCAAAAATCTCTTCCCTTTTCAGCAGAAGTCAGCACAGAAACAAAGTGCAGAATTTTAAGGCCTCAGAATGTAACAAAAATTATTGACAGTAATGAGGATGCAGGAGTAAACAGAATTGTTAACAATGGAATAATTTACTTAGTACATATCTCAGCTTTCTACACAGCAACTTCTTCCTATCACTTACAAATGTGCTTGGCAGCCACTTAACCGTTAGTTTACTACAGTGAAAACCCATGTTACCAATACCAAACCAGTTCAAGGAACAAGATGCATACTTTTGAATTATAGCTGTTCTCCCAGTTATTCTCTACCCTCTTACTCTGATGACGGGTGAACTAAGATCTGTAAACATTCTGTTTCAGAACAGCATATGAAAACTGGTGCATTTTCATTAGCGACTAAAGGTTAATTCAAACCTACCATCTGAGGAATGCTGTCAGTTTCTATTTAACACAGGGATTTCTGGATTCTTTTCTCATTTTTCATGCTTGTCAAATAATTTCCTCCACATGCAAAGCCTTCCAGCACACACATACCCTGACTAAGGGCAAAACCAGTTTGAATCCTAGGGTAGTTCTTGCTCCCTGTAGTCTCTTTCTTTCTTTTTCTTTTTTTTTTTTTTTTTGTTTTGTTTTGTTTTGTTTGTTAAATACAAGCCTTCTGATACTATTTTCCTGATGGCCAAATTCCCACCTATGCACCTTGTAGGAGTAAAATGTCATCTCAGGTGGGGTTGCACTTCACTACTCTTGGTCAGCTCAAATAACTCACCTTATTCAGTGAGGCAATATCTGTGATTCAAAACAGGTCTCCTTGTTCTGATTCTCTGTGAAATCTCGGTATGTTTTTACTGATCTTTTTAGCTGTCATTAGTCATTATGTTGGGTGCCTTCAAAACATGAACAAATATTCTGTAGTCCATTCCATTCTTTACCATCTCTCAGACTAAGACTGAAATAACTATACAATGGGATGCAGTGCTGTTAAAAATATTGCTTAATTTCCAATGGAGATCTGCAATCCGATCTTGTTCTGATGACAGTGAAGGATACCCTCCTCGTTCACTGAATGCACAGAAGAGTTAGGAATTTACGGTATAGATACTGGCTCACAAAGCATCTACAAATTAGGGAAAGTGGATCATACCCTTAATGCTGAAGTATTTTTAAGGTCTTGGCTTTAGTATCTCAGTCTTTTATGCTAACAAAGCATTTGACATTGCTTCGTACACAGCTGAAGTTGTAGATCTTCTTACATGCCTTTCGTACATCTTACACTGGACAAGGATTAAAATATATTTTAAAACTGAAGGCAGCAAGTCCTAGATTTGTGAGGTCAGGAGACTTCTGGAAAAAACCTCATACCTTCAATCCTCAGAAATTTTTGATTTCAGGGTCCTTAGGGTGTCGTGTCTTTGATCATACTTAAACTGAGATTTATTGCACTTTTTTTTGTTGTTTAAAAGGTTATATTCACTAGTATAAGATACATCCTCAGTAACATTGAAATGGTGTTTGAGTTACAAGTAAAGAAAATCTTAGGATATTGAACTATTTGATATACAGTTTAGTAGCACAGGACACTGTACCCATACAGCAGTTGCCATGGGAAAAATATGAATATTGATAGAAAAAACTGGATTATGTATTAGTCAGTCTGCTATACAATAATATTACTCATATCAGTGGACCTTTTAGAATAAATACTTGACGTGAAAAAATTGAGCAAAAGGGAAAAAGACCAGAAAAGATAATTTTTCATTGAGTTTCTCTGGTAGTATGTAGATATTCACATAGTTTCTAACTTGGCTGATTCAAACTCATTGAATTAACAGAAGCCTTGACATTGGTCTCATCCGTTTTTGGTAACAGTCACCAGCTCAGAGTGTGCCCAGAGTATGTACACAATCATGGACAAAATGTAGAATTTTTTGCACCAAACCTTTGCGTAGATTTAAGCATGTGCTTAACTACTTCCTAAGCAGAGAAGGTCTTAGTGGTAGTGATTTTTCTCTGTCAAGTCTTATGACCCTTTGGTATTGTTTTGACAATTTCAATGTTTAGGAGTTGATGGAAAGTCTCATTTTTACAGTTTCTTATTAACTGGCAAATTTTACAGTCAGGATGGGATGAACCTACTGCTCTCTTCTGACTCCTTCGACAAAATTAAGCATAAATGTTTTACTTAATTCAGCTTTCTAACTCAGGTGAAATCTCCAGGGGTCAAGCAGAGAAAACGTCCACAATAATTAACTCTTTCTGTACCAAGACCGTTTTTCTGTGTCCCTTACTAACACGGGGAAATGAAATCATATAGCACTTTACAGACTATTCTCTTTGGGTCCTGTTTTCACATTAATCTGCATTCTTAAACTTTATGTATTGCCTGCTACCATTCACTGGCCTAACATAAATTTGCAAACAACTGCAATCTGTTTTAGATTGTTTCCCTTTAGAAACCTTCAGGGGTCTTTTTTTATAACTTCTGGTGCATTGGCATGTATACCAAACCTTACTGCACTTGCAAAGTGTTTGTTTTTCACAGCTGTCATAATAAGCAGTTAGGTCCTTGAACACAGCTTCTCCCATTAATCTTTTGACTAATAAGTGTCTTTTTCTAATTTTGCCTTGGACTTCTAAATATTAAGTCCCTGCTTTATTTTCTTTAACTTTCCTGACCAGCCAGAAAGATCAGGGAACATGATGCTGTTACTCCATGTGTATCGGGGTCCTGAGGGCACCACCAGCCCTGACTAGCCCCCTGGGGCTCCTCCGACCTGCCCATGGCCCAGGACCCCATGTCACCCCCCGGGGACCATCAGCCCCTGCCCCAGGGACACTGCAGCAGGGCCTCTCTCCAGCTCCCCACAGCCCAGCCCTGCCTGGCCATGGGCCCACCTGGAGGCTGACATCCCAGCCCGGCCTCGGCCTGTGCCTGTCCCCAGGGATGTGCTCGATGACCCGGGCTGGGGCTGCCCTGGTGCCCCCGGCTGCCCTGCTCCTGGCTGGGGTGGTGGGACGGGCCCTGGCTGCCAGGCCCTGCCCTGGCAGACCCTTCATGGGGAGGCCCGCTGCTGCTGGCACCTAACCCAAGGGATCTGATGGCTCCCGCTGTGCCCTGGGAGAATGCCCCTCTTTCTGCAAACCAAACTAGTTCTTTGCTGAGGCCATAACCAAACCCCCAACGCTGTGTCAGGATCTTACAGAAAAGAAGTCTACAATTTTTTTTTAGAATCTGGATTTCAAATCGAATCATTAGCTCACAACATCTTCAAAGAGAAAAATAAATGACATAAGTTTTTGGTATATTCGTAAGTGTATTTCATACTTCTCCACACTTATAATAGCATTTTAAACTTGCCAACATTTCTTTTTTAATGAACCATATTGGTAGTTTAGCTTTAAATGCCTCTTTTTGCATAAAGAACTAGAAAAAATATTCCGCCTACAAATCCAGATTTCTGGAATAAAACCATTAACTGGCTAGTGTATCACGTAGATAGCACTCAGCAAATTGTTCACCAATTTTTGCTTCAGTGCAGCATGACACTTTGCTAACTTTATTTAGAGATCATTTGTAACTTTGAGAAAGCTAGTATTTGTATGTCATCTCTGTTCTTTAGTTATCTGTGTGGAGTTGGTACTAAAACTCATTTCACATTTCCAGCTAATAAAAAACCCAAAATGCCAGCCATCCAGTAATGGATGTTCATTGTTTTGTGGCACAAAACATAATTCTGTGTTAGTTTCTGAGATTAATAGGGAGAACTGACTCAAACTGTAGTGCTGCAGGGATCAGAAGCTGCTAGATGTTCACACTGACAGAAAGGTTCAAAATAGTAAGGAAGATCAGAAAGGAAAAAAAATCCTCGAAGAAGTTTTTGGCAAAACACATATTACTTTGTTCTCAGCTTTCATGTACTGGTCCTGTAAGAAGCAGGACCAGGTAGGGCAGAAGCCTGGAGAGGGGTGGTTGCTCTTTCCTTCAGCGGCGGCTCAAGGAGAGAAGATTGCAGGAACTGTATGATGTGAGGAGAAGGGCTTGCAGTTGGTATAGACACTGACAGATTACTGGAAGAAGAAGGGAGGGGACAGAAAGGCTTTGGGAACGATGGAGGGGGAAAAAAGAATCCCATGGATGAGAGCAGATTTTGCTGCATCTCAGAAAATCTTTGAGTTAGGCAGCTCAAACCAAGTCAGGAAGAAGTCCATTGGACAAGCATATAGTATCCAAAAGCAGCATGGTATAAAATCACAAGCTCAGATTTTACCTGACACAATTATTTTGGGTATTTTTTACTTAAGAGTGAAATATGCTAGTTTATATTGTAAAGGAATATGCTAGTTTATATTGTAAAAATATAACCTGGTCTTTTTTGAATTTAAAAGCCATTCTGGTCTTACAGGATATCACTGTAAGCAAAAAGTCCGTGCAGAGTTGCCTCAAACCTATGTGCACCTACCACATCATCAGAGACAAGCACAGCTCAATCCTTTCAAAAAGGGACATCCTGGAGAGCTGAGCTGGATATTGCTTTTGCCTTGGCAGAAGCCAAGTCAGCTCTCAGGATGACCCACAGTCATCTCATCTACATTTCAGTGTGTGTTGCAAGGTTTTGGTAGCCGTTTCCAGTGTTTTAAAATAACATTTCAGTCAGTGGAGGCTGGACTTGGGGGTCCCAAGAATGATTCAGTTGTCCACTGTAGGAACTTAAGAGGTGATCAGTTTCATAGAAGGGTGCATCTCGATGTTCCCTTGATGTCTGTGGGTGTCTAGGACATTCAAATGGGGCTGCTGTGTGTGACACAGGACCTGTGAGAGTCCCAGGTCCTTCTGAAACAGCAGTTGAAGGCAAGTTTTCAAATAATTTCAAATTTCAAATAATTTCAATTTTTATCTCATTTCAAATAACGGTAGGAATCTCTCTACATTAGCATTTTAGTCTAGATAAGGAGTGCTCTTTTGAAGAAAATCTCCAATCATTTGAAGATCAAAGCTTCGATTCATGTCACAGAGCGATCTTGGATCACATCAACATAACTTTTCTCAGATGAAATTAAACTAGAAAGTTTGCTTCCAGAGTGCACTTATTGTGTTCTAGCTGCCATCAGGAGCTTAGTCTGTGGAATTAAATTAGAGCTAGCCTGAAATAAATCCCCTGAAAAGGATTTGGAAGTCCGGTCCTCAGCACTAACTGTTGTTCTCTAAATGGCCACTTTTATCATATCCCAGTACTTGCTAACATAGATGCAGCTTTTTTTTATGCAACTGAAACTTAACGCTTTGTGTTTCTGGTCAGCTGCAGAACCCTTAAATTTATGCATGGTAACTTTAACCTAAGTTTATGTGTGGTAAGCTCAAACTGAATCTCACACCACTTGACAAAACCAACCAAAGGGATGTCTAACTTCATAATTTCTATCCAGGGCATGAGTGTGAATGCAATATTATTAATTCTAATTACCTAATTAAAAATTGACTTGAAAGGATGTTGCCATAAATTGTCCCCCTCACAAGCCAAGAACACAGATACTAGGCTTCCACCAAACTTATTTTATAGTACATGTTACAGACATAGTCTATGAAGCTTCATTCTTCATAGAATGAAGACAAAGAGTGGTCCTAGTCAGATTTAAATTACATTTTATATGGCTCTAGAATAGCTAGTCACTGTTGAAATATTAACTGTTAAAATCTCAGGTGGAATGATCCTCTTTTCTATTGTTTAAAAATTCAGGTGAGTGATGTATAGCTTATGTAGAGGAATGCTAAATAATGTTATCTACAGAATTAGAGAATCAAATAATATATATGAAAAGGAATTAATGTAAAAATCATCATACTGAATAGCACGGACATACTTATGCCACATCTTAAAAAAGGAACTAATTTAAGGCCTCTGCCCGGAAAACTGAGAACCTCATAGAATCACACTATCATTGAGGTTGGAAGAGACCTGGAAATTGTCTAGTCCAACCTAGAGCAGGGTCAAGTAGAGCACGTTGCTCAGGGACATGTTGAGTTAGATTTTGAATATCTCCAAGGATTCAGAGAACTTCTCTGGGCAACTTTTCCAGTGTTCAACCATCCTTACAGAAAAACATTTTTTTCTTAAGTTTAAAAGAAATTTCCTGTATTGCAGTTTCTACTTGTTTCCTCTCGTCCTTTCAGTGGATACCACTGAGAAGAATCTGGCTGTGCTTGCTTTACTGCTTCCTTCAGATATTTATACATGTTTATAAGATCCCCTCGCGAGCCTTCTCAAGGTTAAACAACTGTAGCTGTCTTACACTAGATCATCTTCATGGCCCTTCACTGGACTTGCTCTAGGACGTCCATATCTGTTACTCTGGGGAGTATACAGCTTATCATCATAGAATCATAGAATGGTTAGGTTGTAAGGGAACTTAAAGATCATATAGTTCTACCTTTCTACCCCCCTGCTATGGGCAGGGACACCTTCCACTAGACCAGGCTGCTCAAAGCTCCATCCAACTTGGCCTTGAACACTTCCAGGGATGGGGCATCCACAACTTCTCTGGGCAACCTGTTCCAGTGTCTCACCACCCTCACAGTAAAGAATTTCTTCCTAATATCCAATCTAAATCTACCCTCTTTCGGTTTAAAGCCATTACACCTCATCCTATTGCTCCACTCCCTCATAAAGAGTACCTCCCCATCTTTCCTGTAGGCCCCCTTTAGGTGCTGGAAGGCTTCTATAACGTCTCCCCAGAGCCTTCTCTCTCCAGGCTGAAATCTGAATCCTTGAAGGCATCCCAGGTCTGTAGTCACTTCCATTTTTCCCCCATGAAGTTCTGCAACTGACCATATCTTTGCTTTGGAATTGCTTCTGTCTTGTTAGGAATTAGTCAGCTTTTACATACCTGTCCTGTATATAAAAAGCATTAGGATCTTTTTAATGAGCATTCCTCCTATCTTGGTTCTCAGAGCTATCATTAAGCTAAGCATTTAGATCAGTGGCCCAGGATGTAAAATACATCTGTGTTTTCTATTTTACTCCTTGTGTACTAGGTTTCCCATAGATGGGGAGACAGCATGTGATCAGCAGCCTAACATACTTCTTAGATCCCCAGTGTCCCTGGCTGAATTAATTAAAGTTATATTTCCCATATATATTTCCCAATATTTTAATATTTACTTAACACGTGCATTCAAAATGTGAAGCAAATGAAAAAATACTCATTTGTATACAATGGGATTTCTTTTTTAAGATTAGCTAATAAAGTGTTCCTCATTATTTGGCAATGCACTCTTGAATCTGATTTCAATGGCTATTGTAAGGGTATATTTTAAATGTAAACAGAAACAAGGCCCTAATGTCCACAACTGAGCCTGCCAAGCTGTAGAAAGTAACCCTTCTGTCCCACTGCAGAAATAAGACTAACATTAATCTTGCACTTACGTAACCCCAATACATAATGCATCCCTCTAAATATTCAAATAAATTATCCTGGAATAGTCTGGACCTCTATAATGAAAATGGCTATGTTAATGTTTTACTAATTACTATATATTTTTTCATGGGTTATGTTTATTAGAAATATTTTGAACTGAGAATAATGAGTAGAATTAAGTAATAATTAATTTAGTTTTGGCATTATTTTCTCTGCAGAATGAGCATCTTATTTTTATGGAAAAATAATGGTTTCATTCTATATGCGAGACTACTTCAGTTTACCATATAAAATATTTCTTTAGGTGAATTCAGTACATCTTTGTAGGCTATTGCAACTTTAAATTAAGTCTTAAAGACTTAATAGTACTTATTACTTAAATAAACCTAATAAGATCAGCCTATTTCAGTGTAATTTTATTTTGAGTGTATTAGTTGGTTATCCACAGCCGACACGGACAAATGAGTTCTGCTCAGGGCACTCTTTCATCTGCATTGATCCATGCTAAAAAGACTAATATAAGTTCTACTGGAATATGTTGTGGGCCTAAAACCAAGAAGTAAATATAAGATAAGGAGGTTAGCTAAGAACTGTAGAAGGCTTCTATGTTCAGATGTGGTTTTTTTAAGATGTGAACACTAGAAACAAACAAATACTAAAATGATTTGTGGCTTACCTCATAAAATGGTTATCTTTCCCTCTGCTAAAAGAGATTTTGCATCATGTGGTTCAGCATCTTGAAATGTCATTAGCCAGTTTAGATGGAGAGATAACAAGGAAAAAACATACATTAATTTTGCTTCCTTAAGTCTAGCAGGAACAAGGAGAAACATTAGGAATAATTGATAGTGACAGGATGAGAGAGATAAAAAGAGATGGACTGGGAAGTATTTAATGACTCTTTGTGATATTACATCTGTCACACTTTTTGTGCTACATTAAAGTTTCATTATTTTCATATTTCTTGTGTTCATATTTTTCCATCCCCTTCTTTCTGCTAAATTTACCAAGTAATACAATGTAGATAATAGACAGCTATTGCTGCAAATGTCATTGAATCCGTTACTGGACTGAATAAAGTATCTCAGCCATGCATCCCTTTTCATAATACATTTTCAATTAGCGGCTTTGGAATTCTATACAATATAGACTCACTCTCCATTTGTTGTTTTTGGTAGGTTTTTTTTTTTTTTAATAATTGTGGACAGTGAATTCTCAAAAGAAATAGCAAGACTTTCATTATGTAAGTATTAATAACCTGAATCAATTTCATTTGGCCAAAGAAAATTATTGCACAAGTCTGTTTACTGAAGAAGTTTATTCCTCTAAAGGTTGTCTTCTACAGGCTTTTAAAACAGATGGATTGACTTTGCTCATCTGAAAGATAACAGATATAATCTGAGGGAATTCAGGTTTCCCTTGTTTCAATCTTCATTCTTCCATCTCTGTTCTTTTACAGCCTATGCATGTAGCTCAGTGTTTTAGTCATTTAGAAAACCATAATGCCTGTCCCAAGAAGCTTTAAAACTTATGCATTGTTCAGGGACTTGCAAAAGGCTCACCACCTCTGATTGTTCAATCAGTCCAGAGAGCTCAGGTAAGGCAAAGTATCCCTCTTCAGCAGCAAAGCCAAAAGCCCATTTTTGTCCCCATGGGTCTCTGTGGTCTCCACCCCTCTGGTAATCTAGTCGTAATTGGACCTCCCACAGGAGTCATGTGTTTCCACCCATCACTATTAAGATGAATTGGTCCCTGCAGCACAGCTAGCGGGATCATGCCTGCAGCCACTCCAGTGGCAGCAGTAGGCATCTCTTCTCTTTGGTATGAGGGTAACAGGGTACATGATGCACTGGTGCCTGCGAGGGCTTGGTGCTTGATGGGATTGGTTATGCAGGGTCCCTGTACCCTAAATATTCAATAAATACCTTCCCCCCCCAGCCTGACTAGAGGCAGGGCACTCATTGCAGGAGCTGATTTCACACAACTTGCTAAGCAGTTGTTTGTAGGATTCCCTTGAACTGGAGGTAGGCTCACAGCTTGCTTTGGTGGCTGCTCTGCTTTCACCTGTTCTTGATCTCTCACTTAACACTTTGGCTTACACTGGTAGCTCGACAGTTGGGCTTTTGTGCCACTTCTTCATTTCTCTCCCAGGATCTTGCAGCCACCTCCAAAATTCTTTCAGATGGTGACAATTTTTATCAATCTTTTGTATCTTTTTCTGTTTAATGGGTTACTGCTGCAATTTGTTCTGATCTGCCTCCTCTTTTCCATCAGGTAGGGCTTTGCTGACATCATTATCAACAAAGTCCAACCCATGGCAATTACCATGCTTGGGCAGAGAGCTTCAGAACTTGCACAGCTCCCAAGATCATGTAGTCTAACCCCCTGCCATGGGCAGGAACTTCTTTCACTAGATCAGGTTGCCCACCCAACCTGACCTTGAACATTTCTAATGATGGGGCACCCACAATTTCTCTGTGCAATCTGTTCCAGTGTCTCATCACCCTCATTGTAAAAAATGTTTTCCTCATGTCCACCTAATCGTGAATCTAAAATGCAGTCTTTGCTCTTATCAGCAGTATAACTGAGCTATTTTCATAAATTCTTTGATGTAATTTTATTTTTTTGTGCAAATTCAAGACTTGATGCTGGATGTGCCATTTCATACATAGTCCTATGGCAACTATGGCTACCCACTGTCCTTAAATGGACCTTCAAAAGCTTTTGGCAGAGTTTAACTGATGTAGTAGCCCTGGATCTTGATTTTAATTCCACAGCTTAGATCAAGACTATATTTATTGACCTTCAAGGCTTACTATGAAACTTATTCAAGTTTTTGCCTGAAGATGTCGTTCTGAAGGATTTATAGTGCTTGTTCTATGGAGTACATCTGTACTCATTAGCATTTCTCAATATGTCAAATTTCATTGTTATCTATGCTATACGTGTGCTTGGAGATTAAATGATAGCCATTCATAAAACTCACATTAAAAAAAAAGAATATTTCATTCGAGACAGCATGTGCCAAGATTTGTGGAATCTTGATTTTGCTGGTAGTATTCTCTTCCTAGGTTGTAGCTGTTTTCCTGAGATTTTAAAATTTCTGAAAAAAATGTCTATAATTTCTAACAGTGTTTCTCTTAACAGTTTCTGATTATTGAGACTCTAATCAACTTCTGTTCATTACCAAAGATATTGGTTATATTTTAACCTGGGAAAGCTGAAGTCTGATTTATTATATAAATACTAATATATGTATATTATGGATCCATCAAGATTCGTTGTGAAACTGGAATGCATGTTAAGTACATGCAGCTAATAAATGGAACAGTGCACTTCACTGCCAACAGGACCTAAAATAACTCAGAATTCTTCTCAGCTAAGATAGAAGAAGGTTGACTGAGATAATAGCACTGGAGTCAGAAATCCAGACTGATGTTTTCCTGCTAATGTTTTTTTTGCTTTTTCCATAACCAAAATAAAAAGAAAAAAGGTTCTTTTCTTCTTGATAATTATGAAGTATGACTCTTTCAATGATCAGTTGCAGACACTTTGCTATTATCTCAAACACTTAATCCGGAGATGCTCTGAAATGTTAAAATACACCCCACATGTAAGTGCCTTTTAGAAGAGAGAAAAGAATGCAGCACCCGGAATTCATAAGAAGTGTACTAGCCATATTCAGCCACAGAAGCTGTATAGTTACTGACACATACTTCTTTATGACTTTTAGATTATAGCTTTCTCCTCACTCCATTGTCCATGGAATACATCACTTCACTTTTATGCCTGTTTTAATCATTATATCCCAAATTATTCCTCTGTCAATACAATAGTGTCATTCACTAAGAAAATCGTTGATAATACTCTACATTTCAGCCTGCATTCATGCAAGCATGAATAACATAGACAAAGCTGTTTTAAGGATTGCAAGATTATATCTACTGATAAAGTTGCAAGCTCTCTAAATTACAAGTTCAGCATCAGGAGAAAACAGGGGGGAAAAATCCCTTCTGCATGATAGGTAAAATTTTAGGTTGCAATTTATATGAAGTATATTAATTCAATTAAAAGATTTGCTGAAATACTGAGACCACTGCTTTTGTAGTTGTTTTCACAGACACAATACAGAAGTGTTTCTGCATTATTATTTACAGACATACCTGTTGAAATGTACTGACGTTATCTTCTTTGGAAATTATGCTTTTAAAATGATGTTTTCTTGAAAAGAAGAGAAACAAAACAAATGTGGCATTTGCAATTTACAGGGGCCTGGGTATAGAAACTCTTCTGTTCAGCAGAGAGATGTGTAGCAAACTTGTCTTTAGAAATCTATTTTTCCTCTTGACATTTGATTTCTCTCCTATTTTACTTTTCTTTCCAACTGCCTTCAGCTGCCCTGTCTGACAAACATTGAGGATGCTGGCTCCAGAGAAACAGAAATGTCATTCTATGGACTGCATATGGAGCTGTGTGTATGAAGGGTGGGTAGAAACACTGGTTCCTTACAGTCACATACAGACATCATGTATAAAAGATTTTCATACTGATTTTAATTTTTTTTCCCCCTCTAAATTAACCTTCTGTATTTCTCTTACACTTATTTTCAAGGTTCATCCCAGGTCATACTGAAGATTAAAATCTCCTCTCTCCACAAGCCTAACATTTCCTCTGATTTTCAGTGATTATAATTTCATTTCTCTCAGTAATCATTTTTTAGTTATTCAGCCTATTTTTAACAACTGCAAATGGAAATAAAATGGATCTGAAGAAGAGACATTCATTAGCGAGTAGGTATTCAGGGATTAGAAAAGTCTGTCTGATTCACAAAGCAGAAATGGCATTTAGTATCCAAGTCCCCTTCTAGACAAAATTAGCAAAGGCTGCAGTGAAGTTAAAGCCTGCTGGCTGCAAAATTGGAAATTGGTTTCCTGGGGCTCTCTGTAAACTCTTCATTACTTTACTCAATCATGGTTCATTAGCAAGTTAACAGACAGAAGACGAGCACACGTTGGGATATGTTCAGAGCCAGCACTTCCATCTCCTTGAACATCACTTAAAACTTGAATGTCACAGCAAATTAGATATTGTGTCAAACTGCATCTTCTTGTCAGCTGCAGTACGGACAGCACACAGATCATGGGCACTTAACCTCTTGAAATTGTCAGGTGCTTTTTATCACACATTTCAAGGAGTACCACATGGGTTTTAATTCAAAATGACTCTGATGGAACAAACAAAAGATCTCAAAAGGCACCCAAGAAAGAAACAAGTTAAAAACCCCTAGTTAACGGTTTCATGTAAAATGGATTTAATGTCTCCTAATAACTGAAGCCTAATTTGCTAGAAGAAAACATTCATAGGTGACACTATTGCAGTTAAACAGAAAGCTAAAAATAGCTATTAGATTTCTGTGAAATGTTCACATTTTAGCTACAATATAATTTTGAATTACAGCTGAGCGCCAATTATCTAAAACCCCACCTGAATGCCTGAGTCTCTGTTTCCTATTAACTATTATGTTTCTCTATGGTGTTGCCTGATTTTCCAGAAAAACATTTGCTCTAACTAGTTCAAGTCAGTGAAATGAACTGTATAAAAATTACTGAAGAATTGGAATGTTTCTTTGCAGCTGCCAGTTGTATAATCTTTTCGTGCTATTATTTTCATGAGCTTTTATGAATTTTGTAAAGGAAAGGTAAGCTGGGCATTAATTGAAGCAAACTGCTGAAAATTACCTGTGTAGTTTAGACTCCCTTTAATGCAATCCATTCACAGTTTGCATGGTTAATGGGAAGAACTAGTGACACTCTTGGTTTTGTCCCATTGCAACCGGTGCAGATAACTGCAATGGCCTGCCTTCCAGCCACCTTATCATGATGCTTAACTCATTATTTGGACCATTTGCTAACCGGAGGTGCTGGACTCTTATTCCCTATGCAGATGAAATTCATTACGATGCCCAAAATAGGAAGAACATCTACTAGAAATGCCTGACTGGAGGCATGACTAGATCTCTGCATTGACTGCACAGGGAGCCAGAGCATGGTAGGCCTAACAGTGTGATTGCTCTTTGCTATCTTGAATGTCAATGTTGCTGCAGTCTTGGTACCTAAGTTAGGCACCTGTATTAGGTCATGTCAATATGGCTACAAAGGTGTGTGAACTGAATTTTTAGTTGTGTCTTAGATAAGACCGATGTCAAGTGGTTGACAGTCTCCAGACAGGGACTGCTTACTTCTAAAGTCCCTTTGTGAGTAGCTTCAGTTTTTTGGGGCTTGTCTGGGGCTACTCAGTGGAATTACTCTACCTGGTGTTTTCAAGTACTACGTGTGTTCAGTGGACCCCTAGGCTGGTGGCTGGGTGCTCTGTTGGTTCTTTCTGTCTAATACTAAACAAGGGACTTTTGGGAGGCTGAGGATCAGACTAAAACTACATAGAGTCTGGATGAGTGCCATGGTACACCCCAAAATCCTGATCTTTCAGTTATTTGTGCAGAGCCCTGGCCAGGACACGCCACAGTTCCTTTACAACCTGGGACTTGGATCCCCTTTGTGTGGGAATTGGGCGGAGAACTTTTGCGTGCTTGGATCTCTCTCTGGGAGTGCATGAAGGGATGCAGCTGATATAAGACTTGAAGTTTGAAAGCTGATTTCTTCAGCTGATCCTTGTCTTGCCTTTGCCTTTGCCTTGCCTTGGCAAATCCTGTTATTATCACAGTGAGTGAACATACTGTGCTTCCATTGCCAGTGGTATGCCGCTTCCAGATGACTGTTATTTATTATCACAAATTCAGTAAAATATGGCAAACTGCAATTCAAAAAATATGTTTCATACATGGTGCCTAAGGGAACAACAAAATATTCTCATGCCATCATCTGTACAATTTTCACATAATGAATTTTTCAGTGTACACATATGCCCCTATCTTTATGGGGTTCTGACATCTGTTTGATAGATTATAACCTAATTTACTCTAAAGGCAATTGACCTGCTGAGGGTTGGCCTTTTGTTATAAATGTTATCAAAACAATTAATCACCCTCTAATTTATTGCCAAAACTTCAGTTGTTCATAAGTCTCACATGAAGAAGTTGCAACTATTGTAATACATAGAAACTAGAAAAATGGCAAAAAATAAAACATTACCACAGCATTAAGTAGGCATGAGGTGGCTGGTGACCCAGCTGAAAACTTGAAAATCCAAAGTCTGATAGCTATTAGCATCCTTTCATGATATATACACTCAAGATAACATATATAATCAGATAACCTACACAAACTCAGGATAAGAGATAAGTGAGTGAGAGGCAGGGCAGATATTGTGACAGACAGATCATGATGTGGGCAGTCATGTTGTTGAGAGGTCCCTGGTGAGAAGCAGCTGCCAATGAAGATATCAGACTGACAGAAAATAACGGGAGACATAATAGAAGGGGATGGGATACATTTCCTTTTGTAGCACAAGTAATAGGGCTGAATTAAAAATTTTCTTTATACAGCTAATCTATGTATAACGTACCTGAAAATTTCTTCCTACATAAGATCACTGATGAATTTTGTATACGGGTCTATGTTATGATTAATACTATTTTACGTAATGTAATTGTCGAGCAATATTTTGGAAAGTACTCAATATGGGGATTATGAAAGTGCAGACATCAATAAAAGTTTAAATATGTAGTTCTGAAAAGAATAGTTTTGTCTTTTTTCCCCCTGGAAATGTGATTTCCTGCCTGTTGCATTGATTTTACTGGTTCAGTAGTGCACTATTATAAAAAAAACATTTTCTCTTAATTATGAATTAACCTTAATTAGAATGAAAACTCAGATGCTAAGAAGTCTACATTGAGTTCATTTCCGCATTGGATTAGGTATAGAAATCCCATATTGGTTTCTCCTAAAACTGTGTGTAAGCACTAATTAAGTCTTTATCAATGATTGTAAAGAAAATTAATTCATAATTATATTTAGATATTTGGATAGGAATCCAGGAACGGATCCATTCTCTGGAGTATGGTCTACAATAGCCTGAGAGGACTATAGGCATCCTCATTAAGAGCTGAGAATATAAGTTTTTTGATTGGCAATATAACATGTCTCTTCATAGAGTTCCACAATCCCTTGCATAAGGCTAGGGCTGTATCTACATTAGCAAGGAATTTGGCAGAGTAGCAGCAGATCACAGATTGAGTCCACTGGTGCTGGGCCCCTACATCAGCCATATTCAGAGGCTTTATTTTGGATTTAGTCTAGTCACCTCGATTGGATGTCCTTATCGTGGATGTGGTTCAAAATTGCCCAAAGGACAAACTGGTTTGGACCAGTTTTCCACTCCCAGGAGGTGATGAAGTACATTTGTTGCATACCTAGAGCAGAGGCTTCCAAAGTGAATCTTGTCTGCGCGCACCACATCTGTTCTGTGAAGTGAACCATTCAATGTGGTAAGTGTGGATGGTGAGTGGTAAGTGAATGCTTCAATGCAAATCCTACAATTGCTCTAAACCAAATGCCAAAGGATCTGCAGCCTAAGCGGTACAGTAAGCTCGGATAGGCATGGATAACTCTCTATTTTCTGTATCAGTTTCAATGTTTTGCAAACTCCATATCATAAATACTTGCCAGAACTCTTCCTGATAATCCACAGAGTGTTCTACCTGAGCATCTCACAGGATTAACAGTACTGGGAACTCCTATGGTTCCTGCATTCGAAAAACAGGATAACTAATCAAAGTTTCACTGCCAGCATGTCAATAATTAGTGTAACACTGAGGAGCAATTACAGTTAACTTAAATGTGCAGCCTTTTGAGTCGGCATTAAAGTGAGGCCAAATTTGCAAAAATTGTTAGAGATCCTGTAGCCTTTAAATAATATCCCTGATGCTGTGACCTGTTGTCCTGCTGGCCAGTGTTCTCTAATTTAGCCAATGCTAGCACAGATTGATCTGTGCTACTTAAAGTTTTGTTGAATGCACAGGAGATATTCAACTGATGAGTGATTACTATCACTGCACTATGGGTATGGTCTGTAATTTATTCCTGTGGGAAGCACTCCTGCAATAAAACGTAAAAATATTAAAGTGTGCTCGAGTAGGTGTTACCCTCACATGGAGAGCAATGATTCTTTACGCTGTTCACATTTTACACTTTACTCATCAGAGCAGCAGCCTAGCCTTGGTAATAGCCGAATTATTTACTGAACCTGAAAGAACCTATTTACATTATGAAGTCTCAGACTTTGAGTACAGGTTTTAGAATTCAGTATCAGCCTTATGGTCAATCATTTCTGAGGTTTTTATTTCACAATTCACTAGCTTATGTCTTGAACAAATGAACAATTAAAGTCCTAATGGAAAATTCCATTTCCGTCCCTGTATTACCTGAAGCAATCAGTTACTCTGCAGCTCGTCGCTTTTGCAAATTAGGGTACTGAACATGAAAACAGGTGGCAAAATAAATCTTTTGCCGTATTAGAGAAAATAGGGTAAATTTGTACCTAAACTTGATGCGTGAAGTGTGAAAGGCAGTGTAGCCCAATACAGGATGAAGACTTGTATAATGCTGCTCATAAAAGTATATTCTGAGCTATGTAATTTTCTTTTCTGTTGGAGATCAACACAAGGACACCAAAAGTACAGACAACTTTGAAAAAGAAAAAAGAGAAAATGTCTCCTTAAACATGTTTTATATCTTAGCAGAAATTATGCTAACCTACAAACCCAAGATTGTACATTACAATTGTAGCTTCTCTCCTGATGGCCGCTTAATATTTACATCTACAGTAGTATTTACAGCCATAATTATCACCAAAGCATCATATCGGAGAACTATCGTGTGTTCATTAGATAACTCAGTTGCGTAAATTCACTTTATAAACAGCACCCTGATAGCTGTTTTAACAGGATTAATCGAGTTGGTTTTGCCAAAGGTTTCGCAGAATAGCATGGCAAACTAGAGATGTCTGTAATGCCTCTTCCAGTGGAGCTGCTAGGTTGCTACGTGGGAGCTCATGACAACCTTCTTTGCCAACATCATTGTTTCTTTAAGATGTGGGCTGGGGGCTGCTTTTTTACATCCAACGATCTCATAAATTCTCACAAAGAGCCAAACCCAAGTAAGCCCAACAGAAGTGGTATCCCATTGGGTGATGCTGACAGCACCATCACTACATCTATTTACCTGCCATTAAACAGGGCAAGAAAACATTCTCAGGGTAATATTTACATGTCTTCACATAGCTGATGTCTCTCAGTTAGAGAGAAGTAAAAAGAAATAATTTTCATATATTCCCTGCTGTCTCACAGTTACTTTTCTTGTGTATTGTGTTGCTTCATCCTGAAAGGGTATGGAGGGTGCTGGGCAGGCTGATGGACATGCTAGATGCTGCTGAAAGGGGACAATCCCTCTCTGCTCTTGCAATTGGTCGCATACCCCCACCTCTTTTCTAGTGTTAGCTCTGCTGTTTATAATATCTCAGAGTGAGGCGATTCAGAAAACTGTTCACTTTTTTCAGTGTGTTAGTTAAGTGTGGAGTCAGATGATTTCCACTGCCGGGCCAAGAGATCAGGGAGAGCATGGATACAGGCAGAGAGAGGGAAAGGCAAGGAAGACAGCTTCTGCGGTGGGAAACCTCTCCTTAAAGAATGACCTTTCCTTCAGCCTGAAGATGTGCCCTTCAGCCTTGTTGTTAAGGGGAGCAACCTGTGCTCAAAATGTAAAATGTGTTGGTTTTAAATCTCTGTCTTTGAAAGCAGAAACTGGGAAAAAGTCTCACGGTTCATATACTGACAGCATGTTAATCAGGAATGTGACCCTGGCCTGGAGCTAATTCACAGCACAGAGAATTGTCTTTATGTGTGATCTAGTTGTCATGTTAATCTATACTTTATTAACAATTGGTTACTTGTTATATACAAGATATTTACTTATAATGTATCTTATGATGCTGATGAAAGAAAATATTAGTAGCAATATAACTTGCTTTTCATAGTTGAAATAAATAGTCTTTCAACATCATTTGCTCTGGCTGAAACATTAGAGTATAATACTTGATATGTGAGTTACCATATAAAGGACCCCCCAAAGTCCTCAAAAAACCACTCTTGCATCTTCAGTAAGACAGTATCATTTTAAACACCTAATAAACAATTTAGCCTTCTGAGGATAAGTTAAAAATTAATTTGCTGAAAAATGTCATCTTAGCAAGGAGACAAACACTCTCTTCAATTTTTAAGAGAAGGCATTTCATCTTCTGTTTCCTTACTAGTGTGAATGACTAATAAAATTTTAGAGGCAAGTTTTGAAGAGATTATAGAAAAGTTTTGTGGTTACATTGAAGGAAATATGTTATTAGATAAAAGGAAACATGGCATAAATATAAAGAAAAAAATCGAAGGAAAAATATCCCTTTGCTTGAAAAAGAGCTTTTGTACGTGAAAAAAGTACTCAGGCAGGCTTTGAAGTGTATTATACAGTTGGAAGCAACACATTATGCAATGTTACTTCATGAAGTTTAAATATATAGCTACCACAGTAAAAGTTGCTTGTGTATTACTGCTGCGTGATGTTCTGTTTCCCGAGAGAATCTGAAAGTCAAATTTGCTCTAAAGAGATCTTAAACCAGCAGCTCCATTTACATAATTTTCTGCTGAAGCTCTCTGCACTGCAGACTGCTTCTTGTTTCTGAATGAACACAGGGGTTAGTTGACAGCACATCATTTTCCCTAATATTTGAAGGGTAGGAATAAATCATGGTCCCTCTTGAGGCATGTGTCCTGTGTAACTAGACTTGGAAATTTTATTCGATGTATAATAACATTATGTGAAATACTCATAAGAAAATATGAAATCACTTGGAAATGAGCAGATTTCAGCTATCAAGACAAGTCTGCTCACAGAAGTCAAAGATCTGTCAGAATTAGTCTGTGCATATTTTTATTCCTGAATTCAGGCAAAACATGACATATGTTAATAAGGCTCGAACAGGTTTCATCACAAACTTCAAAGAAAAACATACCAAATGCTATTCCACACAAAATGAAATAAAAATCCATCATTTTTACTGTACCCTTGTACATTTTGATTTTCTGAATGTGTATGTAGAATTTTTATGCAGTATAAATGTGGTTATACAGTCAAGTCATTCCGTAATTTAATTTTTAATTTACAAACAAAGGCAAAAATATGTCATCCTTTATGTGGAAACATATAAATGGATTTGTAAGAAGATTTCTTTTTAAATTTAAGGTAAGATCCTGACTTAAATATCTTCTTTGGTAATGTTTATAGCTATCCTATAGACTGATGCGTGAAAATAATGCATGTGAATATGCATACTTACATTACAGCCAGAAATTAACATTATAGGAAAATTTGCTGGCTTCACTCTGTTTGTGCTTGGTCTGCTCTATGTTGTAAGTGCAGTGATACACTGAGACAAGCAGTGCTTAGTCATAACCAACACCACATAATAAAAATACCAAAGATGTAGGAACAAAAAGGTTCATGAACAAAATATCTGAGGTAGGAATCTGAAGAAGGAATAAAGAGCTGCTGTAAATCTACCTGTCTGGCAGTTGAGCAGCTCAGTGCTTCAGTGTGCTTTACATGAGAACAGCAAATGAAAACTGATGATGTGCAGCTTGTACCAGTCCTGAGAACTTGTTTCCATATCATTACTGGTGCAAATCTTGTCTTCTTTGGAGTTACATCACAGACTGATGTGACATAGTGAGCATAAGCTTGAAAAGTATGAGCTATAGATATATAACTATTAGACTCAATAGGTTGCTAATTTTGATCAAGAGCTCTGGGAAGATATTCTTGTGGAAGGATTTGAATGCGTTTGGGGAAAAATGGAGACACAGAAATTTATTCTGTCTGCTACCTTAGGAGAGAGCACTTTTGCTAAATCTGTGAAAGTAGTGCTATGTTTATGAAATATTTTCCATTGCTTTTGTTATTTTCAATCTGCTTCTGCCCAAAGTAATAGCAAAAGTTAAGAGCATATGATTAATAAAACTGGACTAGATACATTTGTATCCCCAGCTTGTGAGAAGTGAAAGATGAAATAACCTCCCCTGGGGCTTTTCTCTGTATACCAAAAGGACAAAAGGTACAGAAAAATATCAAGGCATTGTGCTTTTGAAACTACTCAGGACAGTCTTTAAGTTCTGAGATGTACAAAGTAACAGAAATAGTATAAATTGCTGATTTTTAGTTTCTATAGCAATACACTTTCTTAAAATATCTTCTGAAATCTGCAAAGGTTCTGTTGAACAGGATATAGAAGATCTTACTGTGCTTTCACATAGGAAGTGTCAGTGC
This sequence comes from Stercorarius parasiticus, assembly GCA_013396915.1. Classification (NCBI taxonomy): domain Eukaryota; kingdom Metazoa; phylum Chordata; class Aves; order Charadriiformes; family Stercorariidae; genus Stercorarius; species Stercorarius parasiticus. The sequence continues at coordinate 258,365 of VWZL01002137.1, read as the reverse complement.
TATTTTTTATACTCTATGGGGTATTTGTTTGCTGGTGTATCAAAAGTTAGAGAGAATGTGTTCAGAATATTTTTAGAGAGAATGTGTTCAGAATATTTTTAAAGTGACACTTAAGACATATTCGAGATTAGATATGGTATTGCCATGAATTCGTGTTTACACCACATAAACCATTTGCTAAAAATTGTTTTCAAAATGAAACTGCATTTTGTATCTTGAAATACAGAAGATGATTGGAAGAATTAAAATGAATATCCACTTTTTTCCTTTAGATTGTTCTCATAATGCACAATAATTCATTCCATGTTAATATCATTGTTTGTCCATAGTTTACAAAATAAAAGATGCATTTGACTATACCAGGAAATGCACACCGCCTTTTACATATCATAGGGAAGACTAATTGAAGAGATAATCTTTACCTTGATTTATCTGCTTTTGATTAGTGTGCCCATATGTAAGCATAAGACTGTTTCAGTAGAAGAAGGACTATTAAATAGCATGCATATCCTACTCAGAGTTGAGGTAATTGTAAGAAAGCAGGTCTTCAGCAGAAGTCACAAACATACTCATAAAAGAGTAATCATGGCATAAATCCAGAACAATTTAATAACTATGACTGGAAATATTCCGGCTCACTGCCAAGAAGTCAGAGCTGCTTGCTAAAAATCTTTGTGCTGAATAACTTTGTATGAGCTCTTTTTCCTCCATGCTGGACATGTAGAAATTCTTAATTTGCTGCAGTTGTGTCAAAATTCAATGAAGTCAGTCAAGAGCTTAGCCATTAAGTTCAATGGAGTTTGGACTCGGTCTGTAATTTTTAAGTATTTCGGTGTTAATATCTGTTGATGTCCTTATTCATTCTAAGCAGAGAATGCTATATTTTGTATTGATGAAGTCATGTTTTGTTCTTTTCTCTGGGACAGTGGGAATTGGCAGTCTTGCCCATCTCAGCCTGGGGAGCCTTGTGCTCTGTAGTATTCCATTGTTTATGATCTTTAGAAATGTTACTAAAATGTACTTTGGAACAGAGGTACAGTGTAGGTGGAAATTCAAAGTGGGCAGGGCTGTATGATAAGAGTACTGGTGGTGGGAGGATGAAGGAAGACCAGCTAACGCAGATGCCTAAGAAAATTTTAAGTACATACAGAGGAAGAGAAAATATTGGCTCAATATTTTCCCAAGTAGTAGGCGATAGGACAAGAGGAAATGGCCTCAAGTTGCGCCAGGAGAGGTTCATATTGGATATTAAGAAAAATTTCTTCACCGAAAGGGTTTTCAAGCATTGGAACAGGCTGCTCAGGGAAGTGGTGGAGTCACCATCCCTGGAGGTATTTAAAAGACGTGTAGATGTAGCGCTGAGGGACATGGCCTAGTGGTAACTTGGTATTGCTAGGTTAATGGTTAGACTTGATGATCTTAAAGGTCTGTTCCAACCACAAGGAGTCTATGATTCTATGACTCTATGACTTTGAGAAGAAAAACTTCGGAAGTCTTGGAGATGAGAAAGCACATAAAAAGCTTCCCTAAGAACACTGGTCAGTGGGGTGTGGTGATAGCAGAGTCATTAAATAGAGAGATTGAAAGTGGAAGAGGAGTTTCATATATATGCAAAGAAGAGTGCTTTCTAGCACTAACAAGTCTCACAGCTCTCCCTGAAGCAGATCTTATATCCTGACTTCAAAGTAAAAATAAATTGTCATTGGTGTCATTGATAAAATCAATTAAGGTAGCAGCTTTACTTTCTTAGGAGAAAGCTCTTCACAAAACAGTGCTTTTAATTGTAGCGGAGTTACAGGCAGCAGCCTTCTGTCAATTACTGAGTTATAGCATCTGGGTTAAAATGAACCAGTTTTCAAATTTGGATCACTGTTCAGATATACGTCATGAGCAAAGAAATGGAAAAAAGAGAAAGGGTTTCAAAACTCATCTCTAAAAAGTACCGTGCATTAAATGAAATCCTTTTACTTTGTCTAAGCCATCAAGTAATGTAAGAGACTATAAATAAGAAATGAGAAGCAAGGAGTGCAGACTCAATTACTATTCTGTTAGGAAAGCCTCCTCCAGAGTATGAAATACCTCCCGTCATGGTCACCACAGCCAGTTGTTCTTTATGCCAATCATAATCTAAGCTTGGTCTGCCCTGACTCTTTGCTATTTTCAGTCGGATAAATATTACTTTTACTGAGAGCTAACATTAAAATCCAACCAAAAGAACAAGTTTGTTTTTTCTTATTTTTAAAAAGCAGTCCTGTGCCCTGGAGTTGAAAAAGTGACAGAGTACCAATCAATCCCTACTTTTGCTATTGTTAGCTATGGAGAGGTGTAGGTGGAGTAGAACCACCTGCTGATCAAGGTTCAGCAGCTAATAGAAATAGTTGCCTTAGCTATTATCATCAGTACCTGATGGCTTGACCACCAGAGTAAACTAAATTGGAGCCATTTTAAATGACAGTCTCTCCACAACCACAAGTGATACAAGATAGTGAATCTGCTGTAATTAGACAGACGGTGGGAATAAAGTCTCAAATTCAGTTCTGAATAGAGTTAAGAAGACAGTGAAATCCCGAGCAATACACAAGGAAAGAAGTTACACTGGATGGTACTCACAGGTGGATGGAGGGTTGCTGTCAGTGGAATAGAGACTGACATGCCACCAGGAAAAGGCAACAATACATCCATTCATCCATCCTACCTGGATGTCTCTAACAGAGAGTGGACTTCCCTCTTTTGCCAGGGAAAACTATAAAGCAGTCAAAACCCCAAATCATATTCATTCTTCAGTCACAGTGTCCAAATGAACATCAGTGTGCATGGCCAAGCTATACTGAAACTAGGGCTGGTAGGCTGTCATATCCCAGGAAACAATTAGCATGGAAGAGTGGATGAGCTAAGAGAAATTATATGATTATCATTTTTCTATATCTGGTCCTGTTGATCACTGGGATATGTATATTTCAGATATAATTTCTTGTTCATTTTATTTAAAATGTAAAATAAAATGTAAAGGGTTTTCTCTGCAATTTTGTAGGAATGTTTCATCTTCAGTAAGAGTCCTTCAAGACATTTCGTTAGTGGGTCAGGATCTCTGTTTTTCAGGCCAGTGGCATTCATCAGGGACTTTGATTAGAACTTTTAAGAACTAAAAGAACTAAGTTAGTTGCTCCTGTCTTACCCATACAGAAATTACAGGGTAGCTCTGGCCCAGTGGAAGCTATGGTAGGAGCTTTCTGGTGACCAGAAAGAGGAAGAAGCCAAAAAGGTAGAAGAAGGAAGAGAATGATTCTTCTTTACTTCAGTCCAAGAATTTATGATTCCTGGGGGACAAATTTGCAACAAGAGGGACAAATCCCCTTGTTTGGTAAAACAAGCTTAAACTTTAACTAACCAAATTCCAGATTGTCAACAAACCTCACAGATAGGCTCTGTTTTTGGTAGATTAATGTATGTTTATTCCTACTGAGATTGGGACTGGTTTAAATTTCTCATCAAAATCTTAGATGCAAGACTCCCAGTAGCATCTACTGGAGAAACAGATCCTGTGACATAATGTACACAGTAAATGAAGACAAGTATGTGCCTGTGAAGACTATCAAAGGGAAATCCATTGTTGTCAACATCAATTCTTCTATGACATGGAAAATAGACTCAGGGGTTGATTCCAGAATAACTGGAAGTGTCAGCATAGCCATGTGGCAAAAGGGGTAGCACTGAGTACCTTCGGCAGGCAAAGAGAAACTGCGCAAAAGGGATAGCACTGAGAACAGGGAAAATCTGAGGGAAGAAGAATCGAACGAGGCAGATTATGCAGGGGAAGAGGAAAAACATGAGCAAAGTTAAGTGCCCATTATGAACACAAGTTTCTGAGAGATCTGCCTGGGGAAGGAACAAAGCTTAGGGTTCAGGAACAGGCCTGGATATAAACGGGAAAGGAAAACAGTAAATTATTACGGTTGTGGTTAGACAGGCTGTATGCTGTGTGATTCACAATGGATACCTACAAGATACAGATTATGAGATACATGGTTTTTATACATAAGAAAAATGAGAAGTGCTGGGGTGTGCTCATGTAGACAGAGATGTGGCTCAATGAATGGCCTTAGCCATATGATGGGAGTGTCATTCAACACAACACTTAAAACACCAATGTGTTTTTATAGCCCAGAGTGTCTTTTAATTTCAGAGTCTCTTTTCAGTGCAGTTCCATGAATAACTGTCAAGGTTACTAGTTGAAAAAGGTAAGGCTAGTGTCCACAGTGCATCTATGTGTTTTTTAAAAAAAAACGAACAAGCAAACAAGAAAGATTCACAAAAGACAAGATGAAGTTGAAAGGAATGTTTTGTTCTCTTAGAACTAGATTATAGTTTCTCCGTTATAGAAAATGATATGTTAATACGTATGGGGCTTTTTCTGCCTTTTGGCTTAGAGCAGGCTATTAGTTTAATATCTGATCTGACCCCTGGTCACTAGGAAGTATGCTGCTTTTGAAGGCACGTGGATTTGACAGTCTAACAAGATTTTCTTTGCACTAGCTAAAATAATCCTCCCAAATAAATCTTTCTGTAAACTTTTCTACAGCAACTTCAATTAGTGAACCATAATCATCTTAGATTTAATGTTAGAAATACGAAGTCATTGACTGAGATGATATTTCTGTTAGTTTCTGTTGTGGTTTTCTGTTGAACTGCATCAGAATCACATTTTTCTGCTGCTTTCAGGAATGCAAGTAACCTGCCGATCTCATGCCTGTAACTATCTCATTCTGAGAGTTTGCTTACAAGATTCTGCCCTCTGCAATCTAAACCCAAGAATTACTAATGGATGTTTTAAGCGTTAATATTTTTTTTAAGTTTTTATGTCAATCTGATTTCACATTCTGCATTTCTTTCTTAGAACACACTTGTACATTATCTGTTTTATCTCAGTAGGAATTTACCAGAAAAATACTTGAAAGAAATAAAAAAATTAAGAATAAATCTTATTTTCATTAACAAAAGGTAAAGCACCATCTTCCAGGGAACTAGATGACCCAGGGCTTGTTAAGTGATCCAGAGCCTCTTATGAGTCTTCTGTAAGCTTGAAATCAGACCAGGTTGTTAGAGATCATAAGCTGTCACCACTCAGCGATCTATGTGAGAAGACTATGGTGATGTATGCCTTCAAGATCGGACCCATCTGTGCTGCCATTGGTGGGGCTACAGTAATACTGAGTAGGATAAGCTGGTTTGTCATCCTGGTGGTCAAATGTCAGGAAGTTCACAAGGGACATTCTGGAGTTCAGCAGAAGACCGCTCCAGCAGCACAATGGCTGCTCTGTCCACTAGCCCCATGGTTATGTCATTATTTTTTTATGTAGTAAAAGTACAGCTAGACAGACACAAGAAAAAGGTGACAGTCCCCCAAATTTCCTGTGAGTAATTCCCTTGCACTATGAAATATACCAGACTATATACTTCTCCACTTTCTTAGAACTGTAATCCTGACAATGTATTGAAAAAGTTCCTTCTAACATGGAACTGTATTTTGCTAAAGTGCTGTGAAGCACCGCATTCTGGAAAGCTGAAATAGAAAAAAGATTATAAACATGAGCCTATTATTTAAGTATCAGTATCTGATATTCAACACAAGGTCTTGCAGGTCCTTGTCCACAGCTAGCACAACAACTGAGATTAGAAATCCCTATTCTTTCAATACTGTGTTGACTTGTAATCCTTGCTACTGGTGAATTTGATCACATTTTGAAATATAGTTGGCTTGTCTCCTGTTGGCAATTCTGGATCTTCCTTCTCACAAACACTGTGTGAAATAAACTCATTTTGAATTTGCATAGTGTCTCACAGAAAAATGTAAAGCGAATACTAGTGAGTAAGCAATAAACTTAAAGTGGCAACTTGATTTGAGCAGTATATTGTGTATTAGGAGGTTTTATATCCTATCAGTGTTCCAGCCTATATATTCTTTGTCTCACTGTAAACTGGATTTTACCCCAGTAAATTGGATTATGGCAGCATATGATTGGAAGAAGGACATACCTTGTTTAGTTATAAACTGTCTTCTTACATCACTTCAGGCACAAAGTACAGAAATAATGTATACTCAGCAGGCCCATTTTATGTTATTCTTCAGCAAATAGTTTATAAACTGGCAACCTTTCACAACTCTTTTTTTTTTCCTTCTACATAAAGTAATTCTAGAGAATCTGTAACAGGTTGAGACTAAGGAACCACAAACAAGAAGGCAGCCTTTGGATGAAACAGATATTGCCACATTTCATTCAGACTAAAGCATCAGGATTTCTTCTGTTCAGATTGCAGGCATTAATGTTCCCATGCTGACATGAATTTTACTTCAACTATCTAGGAAGGTGATTTAATAGAAACAGTGTAAACAATAGAACTCAAATGAGAGTATTTTTCTTCTGTTGACTCATTTTCATGTTATATTGCAGCTGAGTGTTGAGGCATGATATCTTTTTGCTGACGCAGTTTTGCAAAATTTAACTAATTTTACAGACATCGTTATTTAAAGAAATACCTTTGGTTTCATTTTTTTTCCCATGGACAAGCTGAATTTATTCAGCTTTCACAAGAATGGGATCCTAATGTTATCAACCTGTAGGCTATTTTAGTTTGCTACTCCTTTTACAATCGTATTGGGTTTTTCCCTTAAAAATTTGCAAAAGCAAGGTTGAATTATGAGTGAGCATGATTACTGAAAACTAGGACGTTCATATAACTCTTTATAGCTTTTAAATCAATTGGATTAATTGTAATACATGGAGTAATTTCATCTTCTTTCTCATCCCTTTCCTGAGCCTTTCTGGTTTTCGTCTTCCATTTCCTTCCTTGATTTCTCTTTCTCAGTTTTAGTGATCACCTCTCTTATTTCTCTCATCCTCCCTCTCTTTTATTCCCCTCTTTTATTTTTATTCCTAAGTTTTCCTTTTCATGCTTTGTGCCCCACAGTATATGCAAATGAAGATGTCTGCAAAGGCAACCTGAAAGTACCTAGTGCTATTACTGAGGTAAGTATCATTATCTTTCCGTAGTGCTTACCACCTGCTTTTTTTAGTCATTCTGACAACAAAGCACTATCCTTCCTAGTTTTACTCGAGACATATCTGTGGAGACTCTTGTGCAGCTGGAAACCATTGCAAAGACTGCATGCATAATGTAAATGTGTTTGAAGGTTGGGATCTTATTACAGACATTCAAATGCAACTGTAGCTGAATTAGGACACACAACCAATCTTATCCAAAGAAATGTATTGATCTATACAACAACCAACATTTTAACTCCCTTTTCTTTGTTAGAGGCTTGGGAGACCCCTTTGAATAGTGTCATTTTTACCATGATTTAAACTTGTATGACACACTGAGATATGTTTGGAAGATCTGTTCATTTGATTCTAGGAAAGTGATCAGATCTACTATTTGGATTTAGGTTAGCCCTTTTTCTTCCTTTTGTTTTCTAATTGCTTTTTAATGCGTCAAGAAGTTATAGCTAGGGCTGAAATTTACCTAGGGTTTTGACCCTGTTTGTGTGCAGGTGCAAGGTGGTGATGCATGAAATAATATCATGTCCACTGTTCCCATGGTTGCTTAAAAGTAAAAATTGTGTGATTTTATGTGTTATAGGAAAGAATAAAAAGATACAGAGACTGATTATATTGTGTATGTGTATCTGTATGCATTTTTGTGTGACAGAAATCAATGCCTCTGACAATTTCCATTATAAGATCTGATTTTCAGTTGCTTTTGTCTTTCCTGAATTTTAGCTATTTAGACTGAATTTTGCCATGTTGGAATCACAAGTAAGACTTTCCTCTGCCAAAATAATGGACTGCATCATAAGTGTTTTTTAAAATTAACATATTTTATTTTGCATTGAGGAATATTAGGTTCGCATATTTCATGGAGAAATAACTTCTTGCTGAGGAGTAATTCAGTTATTAAACTATAGTATGCTGGATTTGTAGTCTTCCTGCCTTTATGGCATAAGTACCTTACCCAAGCGCATTCCCAGCAAAGGGACCTTGAAGTAGGTGAACGGGACCGTTACTTCCAAAATAATCAATGAACTGATCTCTCTCTCCTGGAAATACTGAAGGCAATAGGTGAAATTTGTGTTGATCCCTTCTTTTATTTACTTGTTCGTGTCATCAATATAAACCTTGCTGTGAAGGCAGTTCCAAGAACATTTGTCATGGACAAAATCTTAAAAGATGTTTTAGGAGATGCCAATTTCAGCAGTGGCAGAGAATTTCATTACAAGTCAAAATTGAGCTGCACTAGAAAAGTCGATTTTTGCTGTAGCAGCTTAGATTTCCCACTACTAAGGAAAATAAAATGGTTAAAGAGGGATTTATTTAAAGGTCTAGTTAAGATAAAACATTGCAAGGCTCTTAAAGGCAATTGAAATTGGACATTTTTTACTTTAATCTGAAGAAGAAATTATTTAACAGTCAAGTAAAAAAAATGCTTAAACTCAGAAGAAGGTGAACATAAAAGGGTCCTAAAAGTGAACCAGATTTCTGCAGATTTGATTAGTATAAGCCTTTGAGAAACAACATATATCTACAAAGTAGCTGTCTCGGTGTTGTGTATTAAGGAGAAAATTGATCTATCCCATACAAAATCAGATTCAATTAGCGGAGCTACTATACAGACCAGGGACCTAGGAATAAGGAAGGAAGGGGTTCCCTTGCCATGTTTTGATGTGAAGGTAAGGTGCAAGAACAGTTAGCAGGCTGTCCTGATCTTTTCTCTTCTTTTGCTTCTCTCTAGTGGGACAGAATACAGGCCTGCCTTTAATGCCAGTGGTGTCTCATCCTGGCAAAGAGAGGTGGTCCCTCAACTTCTGAATCTGCATTTTGAGTTTACTTCAGAGTTAATCCGGGTAAGGCTGAAAGTACTCTGGGGAAGCTGAAATTGCTCAGAGTTCACCTGCGTTATGGGGGTTGGTAGTGAGAACTGAAATCAAGCCAAAGACCATTTTCTCCCAGGAAAGATTTCTGGAATGCAACTAAATCATGGATTTGCCTGTGTGATTTCCAGCCTTTAATGAAGGCAATCTTTTATTTGGGTAGCTGACATTGCCCTCACGTCTGTTTTTCAGACTTTTTTGCTTATTATAGTTATCTCAGTAGAATTTGTTCAGTATCCTTTTCCTTACCAGATAGAAAACTGGCAGTATAGTCCCAGTAATATTTGTTTCAGTCTTACATTATTGTGACATCTGGGTACATGTACCTTCTAAAGGCTGTGGAGATATTGGAAATAGCTTTCAGTGAGCTAGACTGCTTTGATAAGCAAGTAGCAAACAAAGTCATTAGAAGGAAGCTAGCCATAGAAGCAGAGACCTCTAATTGCCTTTGCAGAACAAATACCATAGCATAGCATTTACACTGCTTCCAATACCTGAGCTAGCTCATTTAAAATGAGGTCAAGTTGTTCCAACATTACACTGCAACCTAGAGTGAAAACATATGTCTTTATCTATATCAACATATAACACGGATTCTGCTGGCTGGGCATTTTTTTTTCAGGATGAGTATCTCACTGGGCTTTCTGATCTTTTTAGCTGCTGAATAGCTCTTCTTCCACCTCTGCCGTTTAAACTGTTTTGCAGACAGTGTTGTTGATCCTCAATAAACTTTCTAGGCAGGTTCCAACCACCTGTTGCATAATTTCATCAAGTTTTGTTGGCATTTCTTATGTCAATTGGGTTTGACCACACTCTATAGCATGACATCCTTTCTCCAGTGTTCTATTTTAATAATAAATCTACAAAGAGATTTTAGTCATGTTGGAGTCTATGACTTATTTATAGGTTCTCCCCCCACCGCTGCCACAATCACCAGTGCTTATCTCACTCTCCTCTTTTTATTCTGTCTTGCAATCCAAACACTGCTGAATCAACAACTGTTTATCAACCCTGCAGTCTCCGGAGGTCCTAGACTGACATCTTTCTCTAATAGACTAAACTGAATTTATTTCCCCCCGCCCCCGCCATCGCCTCTGTGATATCTACAGCATCATCACAAAATTTCTTAGAAATGTATCCAAATATTTCATGATAAAGATATCAGATATTTCATGATAAAGATATCAAATATTTCATGCAATTCCTTTGCAATTGCTATAAAAGTTGTGAAACCACTTCTGGGTCATTAAGTATCTATTTACTATTTCCAGTAAACAAAATCTGACGTAGCCCTAGCCAGTCCAATCCTCACAACTTTCAGTTCATAAAATGACCTTCTTGCTGTACAGGAAGCAATCAGTCTCCTGAGCCTTTATCATTCAGACAGGGAAAAAAAAATCCAAGCTGTAATGCAACTGATATTTTTCATTATAACGAGGAGATATTCTGCTAGGTAGTAGGCTTTTCATAACACTTATGGCAGGACAATTTATTTTTATGTGGCAAGCTGGTCTTTGGGGGATTGTCATAGAACTTGCACAGTCTGGCTAAGAAATTGGTGATTCGAAGAGCTTTCATTTTTAGAGTAATGGAGGTGCAAGACTAAAGCAAGCAAATTAGTTTTGGAACTACAGGGTCTCCAGGCTGCAGCACAAGGACAAAGTTGCCTGTGGACAGAGATCTGTGAAGAACCACTTCCCTGTATAGTTCCCTGTCATGCAAAGGACTTTACAAACTTGGGGTAGGAGGACTGGCAGAGCATATGGGTGCATTTATTCTCACCTTGTTTGTACATAGATTGATGTGTTAGTATTTTGTGGGTAAGAAAGTCTTGGGCTCTGAAGTAGAGAACAACCTGCTATTCTGGCTGTTGCCCACTCTTTCGGCTGGAAGAGGTAGTTATTCTTCATTGCCAGGCAAAGCCTGAACATGCACTACAAGAGGATGTCCCTGGAGATGCAGGCATGATGGACAATGCGGGAAGCAGAGGAGTGAACTTGACTGTAGTTGTGAGTGGTTTTCTTGGGAATGCACAAGGGTTTCTTCAGAATTTGTTGGGACTTAGGAAAATGCTGAAATTTGCTGTATTAGAAAGAAAGGCTGGAGGAAAGGGTTTATCCTGAGGAACTCCACTGGTCAGAAGGGTGATTCTGTATCTTCGTTTGTCTCACCCAGCAAATTAGTGTCTTCCCTTTTTAAGAGTACCCATTTGTGTTTAATGCAATCTAGCTTTAACACTGAAAGATGAGAGACAGGCCTATACTAAAGGCTGAAAAATGTTGAAAGAGGATATATAATGGAATATATACATGTGTGCATAGAATATATTCAGTTATTATTTTTACCATTTAAAGAATCTAGAAATACAGAAAGCTGAACGACACACAGTAAGTTAGTGACAAAGTAAAGAAACAATATTCATATATCCCCAGTCTTAATGTAATTTCTTATGTTTCAAAGACATCTTGTACTGTTATGTTGAACTGGTCATTTTACTTTCATGGCTTATGTACAGAAAAAGTTATTAAAGGTTAATGATAAGAGTGCCAGGAAGAAATAACTTTGAATAAACTAACTACTGAAGTAAATTACAGAAACAGGGAAATGTAAAGCATATCTGAAACAGGGAAGGTCAGCTGGTGGCCTAGGTATTAGACTTCACATGCACAGGAGATGTATTTGGCCTCTGGAGTATATTCAGTCAGGAGGACAAGCAGAAACCCGCCTAGATGGAGGTATTACTGCATGGAAGAGGAAAGGAGACAAGGACACTTATGTGATGTAGAGTGAGGCCAAATCTTTCACCGTTTATTGAGCCAGGTACAGTGCCTCACACATGTAGCTGTTTCAACCTTCAGTATCCATCCAGGAATAAAAATAAGCCTTCAACCTGAAGAAGATGTCCATATCTGATTGGAAAGACAGATTAAGACCTTATAAACACTAATAATTTTGACTAGTCATCAACACACGAATTGATTAATATTTGTAGATAAATGAGTTGCCTAAGTTCAAGGTGTTAATATTAACCTGTATATATTTTAAAACATTATAGATCATCTCAGCTAAATGCTCTCCATGATTAAAGCATTAAACTAATGTTTTTACTCCAAGCTGTGAAACATTTATTGAACTGAACAGATTAAAAACATATAGTATCTGTATCTAGAGAAAAATACATCACTGCACTGCCTATAGTTTGAGACAGTTAATAGTGCTCAGTATAGCTCCAATTTTTTTCTTAGAAAAATTAGAAAGAAAAAGCCTATATCACAGTAAAAAAAAATAATAAAAGCTCCTGCCCCTACTTTCTGTAGATTGTTAAACTGAAATTCCACAGCTATAAGTGAAATAAATATGTATTTTGAAAAGTTTCCCATTAAAAATTGAATAATAACCATATGAGCTTTGGCCCACAGTGAAACTTGTCAGCAAAGATAAGCTAGGCTTCAGCTCATTTCACTTTTAAAGAATAGTTATGCACGTAGTTAGTTATTCTGTATGTTTGGATTCAGTTACTGAGCACATCCATTTACATAGAGATAAATGGATGCCATTCCATAATTACTTTATGAAAAAAACCCCAGAGGTTTGGAAGAAATGGACCTGCTTGTGCTGACTCTGTGTCAGAAAGTATGAGCATGAGAGCAATTTCCATGAATTTTTGTACGCTTTTTGCGTTGCATTTTGCCTACTAGATTTTTTCAAATTTCATTATTGACAGTTGCATTTTAAATGCATCTTTATATGAATATTTAATTTTTTAAATGTTTTGAATAATTGTTTTTAAAACCCAAAAGAGTAATACGAGGATTTAGTTCTAATTGACAATGAGGATGAGTCTGCCATTAATACCTTCTACTTGAGAGCATTAGCCATCAGCTTCCTGGTATGAAATGACCCTGCCTAGTTGGGGAATAATGGCGCATAACCACAGTGAATTTTCAAGTCTGTAAACCTAGGAATTTTGATCCATAGTTTAGAGAAATTCTGAGAGCAAGAGATCCTAGGATTGAAATACGAAGTAGAACCCAGATGAAACACTCAATGGCATTGTATTTTGTACTTAAAACCTGATGGGAGTGAGTTTTTGGTTGGTTATTTTTTTTTTTGTTGTTGAACTTTGTTAGAAAATTGACTTAATTGTGTGCACAGGTTTCTAATTCATAGAGCAAGAAGCACTTTTCAACTAATGTTAACTATGGGCTACTTGCTAAGGATCCTTGTTGACAGAAAAACATTGTTCGGTGGCTGTCCCTTAGAAGCAACCTAAATGTAGACTGATTAAGGCTGCTGTTTTTCAGAAATCCATACCTTGTCTGAAGTCTAGGTGCCTGAGAGAAGGCTCTCAAAGAGGTACCTCTCTCAACTGAGAAACTGCATTCAGGAGTCTGGGTCTAGCAGCAGTGTTCCAATCTACCTGCATGGTCTTCTCAGGAGGGATCTGCTTTCTGCATTCATGTCAGGAAGCCCAATAGATGAAAACTTATCTTCAAACCAGACACTATGTATTTATAGCAGCATGATGGTTTGCCTGAACTTTGGCTGGGAGACTCATATGTGAATTCTCTTCATTTTCCTGGACTTTCAGATCCTTCTCACATGATAGAATCTTCATTCTTTCTTGTTATTGATCGTTGCTTTTCTTTGTATCTGGAATTCTCATTTCAGTTCAGCTCTTTTTAACATTTTCCACCCAACTTAAGAACATTCATGCTATAGTATGTCAATGGAAGCACAAGTTTAGCTGCAGAGTTGTAGACTGGAAAAGTCTTGTTAGAGGTTTTAGGCTTCATTACAGTAATAGGAGTAGATGGCACAATTTGTATTCCCTCTGGCCTTGACCACTAAGTAATCCACACTTTCCTTTCCTTTTATCACTCAATTTAAAGAAAAGGAAGGTGCTGATTTCTTCTGTTCTTATCTACCCAATGATATAATTGCAGCTAAAAGCAACTGTGATTATTACAAGCTTTGTAACACTCCATATTATCGTTGCTTCAACTATCAGTTATTCTTTGCAAGGGAGGAGATTAGTTCCTTATTTTAATTTCTATATGTAGTTTTGTGTTGAGCTTAATACAAATAATTGTTATTGACTAATAGCTTTGTGCCTTCTAGGAAGCATCTAGTTTGTTAGTTGAAGATTCAGAATCCTTCAGTCTCTGCTACCTTGTATTAGAACATCTATTAACTGCAAACCTTTCAGGTCTGATATCTCACCTCTTTAATTGTCACTGTAATTGATTTTACCTTTGACTTGGCATGGTGATTGCTTTGTAATTTGTTGATGATTAATGGCTGTCCTCTGGTTATCCTGCTTGGCTAGGCCTAAGGTGTAAACCAGGCAATTGGTTTGCTTTGACTCTGACTTGTCCTAAAAGATGTTGAAAACTATTTAGTTCAAATTTATCATATGAGGAAAAGGGAGACTCAGCACATTTGTGGGATCGTCAGCCTCTCAGCTGAGCAGATGGAGGGCTACAACTGGCTTTGCAGAATCCAGTTTTCTTTTTTAAAAAGAGATGTGCAGGGACTTAGATTTCCATGCTTCTTGAGTGGCCTACGTCATTTATCTTGCAACAATGTTAGGCATGGTGAGAAACAAAACTTTTATGGACAAGCCACAGGCAAGAATTTGTGCCCTTATACTTTTACCTAATATTCGTTTTTTTTTTTGCCTAAAGTTGAGGTGTCTAAGTTGACAGTGGAAGACCTGAGGCTGACCTTGAGATTGTGAATGATTTATTCATGTATTACTTTTTTCCTTTTTAATAGCAGTACTGCAAGTGAAAAGGTAGGCTTGTATTTACAAAGCAATGAAGCTGCATCAGATGAATATACTCCTCGGTGTTTCAGGAGTACATGCTATCAGATTCTGGGTTTCAGATGGGCATCTCAGAGCCCTGAATGTAAGGTTTATGGAGTTGAAAGGTGGGTGCTGTCTTTTTTTCTTTTCCAAGTCACTGTAATGGCCTATTAGAAGAATTAGAATTTCCTGTGTTAGGAAGAAGTTCATGTTTCTCACCAGGTGCCCCAATTTTAAGCTTTCCTTTCTTCTACTTTCTACTACCATGTACTTCAGTTTGACAAAAATATAATATCAATATTCTTCAATGTGTGGCCTATTTTCCATCATAAACTGTAAGCTTAGAACCAGTTAATAATCTTTAGTGGTAACTCTTTAGCTGTAGCCATCAAAGAAGTGGCTGACCCCCGAAAATGGATTATCCACCATGGAGCATAACTCTGGAATAGTTACTGAAGGATCTGCTCAAGCCAATCAAGACATTTGTCAGTTTGTTATGATAGAAAGGACAGACATGCCAAGATCCTTCTGAATGGCTTCCAGGGTTTCACCACATTGAGATGCAGTTGGATTTAGCGCTTTGCAACTTGGTTTGTTAACTTCTTTCTCACCTCTCTCCCTTCTCACTGAGCACACTGCAGTGAAGGCAAGTGTGGTGCAGGTGCACATGCTTTTACCAGTTGTTTTGTTAACTTGGCAGCAAAACGCATAGTGAAGCCTTAAAAATAAAACCCTGTCAGAGAGCCAGGCTTTGCAAAAACAAGAAACCACAAAAAAAACCCCAAAATTCTTTTTATCCTGTTAAATCTATTGGTTTTATTTGTACCAATAGAGACCCAAATGTAATGCCTAAAGCACTGAGTAAATATAAATCACAACACAGATGGATTTTATTTCTAAATTATTTTGAAAAATGAAACAATTCTGCTGCACAGAAACAATTCTGTTGCATTAGGTATAACAAATGTTGAGAGTTCAGTTGTGGGAAATGTAATAAGCAAAACAACAAAAGTTGCTGAAACACTCACTGCTGAGTCTCAAATGTACTGTTTCTTCCAGGTGTAAAGTCTTCTCTTAGCAGCCTGTACCAAAACTGCAGGTACAGTTATGTGAGCACAGACATGAAAACCAGAGAGAGACACACAGAAGCAACCTATGCCTTTGCAGGCTGATGTGAAGGCTTGCTCATACCCAGTAGTCCATCCACAGCAGGGAGAAGGTGCAGTGGGCTGCCTTTTGGGCTGAGAAGCACTCAGGAGATGCTGAACAGCCCGGACTCTCCAGAAAAGGCCTTAAAAGTCCGGGTACCAGCTGAGCAAAGCCATGGGGTGGAAAAGCTGAAGGCAAGGTCTGTGAACTTCAATCCCTTCCTTCCACAACATACCGTCTTGTCTGGGGCACCCACAGGTGAGACCTGCACCCCGCAGCCTCCCACCTCTCCCCCGTGAGTGACCCAGAGCCCTCTCTTTGTGTCCCCTTTGCAGGAGATTTGGAAACTTCTCCCCACACCTCTGCTTTTTTCCCCCGCCGTCAACTGCCCAGCCTACAGACCCTTTCTCAGCTCCTTATCTTTCTCCATCACAAAAAACCACATGGGCTTTCCTTTGCCATCGGAGGATCCCAATTCTGTAATTGACGGGGCACAGAGAAGTAGAGACTGTGTAACAGATTTGCTAAATGGATATGACCATGCAAATGTTGACAAACACGTATAGGTAATTGGACCAAGTTCTGTGTTGGATCATTTAAAAATACACAGGAGTAACTCCAGTGAAGCAATAAGCTGCTATAAAACCTCTACAAATGGTGAAACATGCTATTCAGTGATTTTAGAAAATGAGTATACTAAATCAAATTTCCCCTTATAAAATGAGAAAATCAATGCACTTTATAAAACCTGGAATTTTCTTTTTAACCTGCGTTCTAACAATGTTGAAATCTTTAATGCCAAATGTCATATTGTAAAAGTGGTAAATTTCAAGACTGTATTAAAAACTTAGGGGACATTTACTTTTGAAATGATGTATGACATGACCTTCAGCGCTTCATAGTTTAATAAGAATGCAAGGCTAACTAATTAGACTTCAAAATGACAGATAAGTGCTAATTATAATACCTTTTGAATAGACAAAAGGAGGTTTTAAAAATAAATGCATTAGAGAGGTGGTAGGACTTTGCTACTACTAGCAGCAAGACAGACAACATCTGCTAAAAATGGTATTTTTCTCCTGGGCTCACTCAGAAATCATCCTGAGTATCTCCAAAAGAAGACACAGGTGCAGCTCAGTTTGAGTCCTAGATTAGGGTCTAACAAATACTACAATGAGAAAAATTAATCTTCCTGATTTCCATTTCCCAG
This sequence comes from Stercorarius parasiticus, assembly GCA_013396915.1. Taxonomy (NCBI): domain Eukaryota; kingdom Metazoa; phylum Chordata; class Aves; order Charadriiformes; family Stercorariidae; genus Stercorarius; species Stercorarius parasiticus. Next base: position 241,271 of record VWZL01002137.1, on the reverse strand, counting down.
TTAAAATGTAAATCTAAGCTAATACAGTTGGATTCCAAATATGAGGAATCTGATTTTTTAAAGTATTTTTTCCAAAACAAAACTTCCTTAAAATCTATAAGATTCTCTGTACTTCATGTTTCTACCGATAAGCTTACAAAACGATAATTCAGCTATTCACTGTGAAAAGGGAGTTTCTTGGCTTTATCGCCTAGAAAGATCTTATGTCCAGAAATGTACTTGTTAAATTTGGATGACTGCACTTTCATATTAAATTAAGCAAAAAAATAAGCTCTAAAAAAGAGGTGATTCAAAAAGAAATAAAACATTAGGGATCAATTAGATCAATTAGATATTCACAAGTCCATGGGCCCCAATGGGATGCACCCGAGAGTGCTGAGGGAGCTGGTGGATGTCATTGCTGGTCCGCTCTCCATCATCTTTGAAAAGTCCTGGAGAACAGGCGTGGTGCCTGAGGACTGGAGGAAAGCCAATGTCACTCCAGTCTTCAAAAAAGGCAAGGAGGACCTGGGGAACTACAGGCCGGTCAGCCTCACCTCCATCCCTGGAAAGATGATGGAACAGCTCGTTCTGAGCGTCATCTCAAGGCATGTGGAGGAAAAGAAAGCTATCAGAAGTACTCAACATGGATTCACCAAGGGGAAATCATGTCTGACTAATCTGATAGCCTTCTATGATGGCATGACTGGATGGATAGATGAGGGGAGGGCGGTAGATGTGGTCTACCTTGACTTAAGCAAGGCGTTCAACACGGTCTCCCACAGCATCCTCATAGGGAAGCTTAGGAAGAGTGGGTTAGATGAATGGACAG